>NDXB01000942.1:59908-72663 GCA_002631895.1 Agapornis roseicollis
TTTTTTTTTTTTTTTTTTTTTTTTTTTTTGAAATATCAAGTATTTCATATAATTTACATCCTAGGGAATCTTCATTCCCTGCCCTTCCCCAGATACTTGGAATGAGAGTTAAAATATCTAGATTTTATAAAAAGGGAATAAAAACTCCAAATCCATAGCAAATATCACTGATAACGTAAAAAATGATAAGGTCATGTTTTCATGCTCTTATGAGGTTGGGTTGGGTTTTTCCATCCTGTCAATCATTTCCTCTTTGAGGTAATCTGTGAGAGGGTGAACAGAGACATCAGATAAGTGGCTAGCAGTGGCTGGAAATGGCTAATGCAAAAATAATGATAGCTCAGACTGCCCTTTTATGCTTTGCCTGTGCTCATCGTTATGGAGTTTGTTATGATACCATGGATGTTGTTTGCTGAGAACTGTTCACAGGAATCCTTTCAGGCAAAATTACAGTTATGGAGCTAAAATGGCAAACTTTTCAAACAGCTGCTTGAAAATGAACTATGCGGTCAAAGGTATAGGTAAAAAGGCTGAATGGGCTGATGAAAGGTATCCCCCAAATGACGGAAATCCTGTCCAGATGAAGAGGTCACTTCATTTACAAGCCTTAGGCATTTCAGGGATAATAATCTCCAGGTTCAAGCATTAACAGGAGAATAAAAGACAAATGGAGTTATTTGCCATTTATTTCCAAAGAAATGCAAGTGTATTATGCAAAAATCCTTCACCCTGTCTTAACAGGCAGATCCTAGAGGGTAATTTCAGGGCAGTTTTCCCTGCTGAGTGTTCACTCCAGTTTATGGGGTTTCTGCTTCACCTCTTCAAAATACTCTATCAGGCTGTTCAGAGACCAGCTGGTGCTCTGCACTAAATACTAATACTTTTGGTGAACAAAGCTCTTCATAACAATTCCAAGCAGGTTTCTTGTAAAGTGATTTCTTTAAGTAGAAAGACAGACCTATAGTGATACTTGTGAATCACTATGAAGGAAACCCATGTAGATGTGTTTCTACTGCCTTGGTACATGTCTGAGAACAATGTAAATACAAATAGGCTAAAGCTTAATTAGCCAAAATGAAAGTTATATCTGTGCATTGATTAAAGCATCTTGGTGATATGGAAGGAGGGACACCTGACTGAGGAGAGTTGGACTTGCCCACCTATGGGCAGC
This sequence comes from Agapornis roseicollis, assembly GCA_002631895.1. NCBI lineage: Eukaryota > Metazoa > Chordata > Aves > Psittaciformes > Psittacidae > Agapornis > Agapornis roseicollis. Next base: position 61,080 of record NDXB01000942.1, read on the forward strand.
ACATATGAGACCATGACCCTCATGTCACCAGATTGGAAAGGGTTAAAGAGAAGCAGTTAATCAGCAATCAAACAGCTGAGTTGTAATTAGCCAGATTGATTAGGCCATAAGGGCTGGGAGAAGAAGCAGCTTCAGTTTGTCTGAAAGGGGGAAAGTGTGTAGGTTTGTTTTCCCTGGAGGAAGGCTTAAAGGATTCCTGGATTTGGGACTATCATCTGTTTCATCCCATGGGCAGCTGCACTCAGAAAGGAGCTGAGACTGGTTATTCTTTTAAAAGTGAGTAATTATGAGGCTTAAATAAAATGTTAATCTTCTATAGCTATGATAGATCTGCTTTATAGCCCTTGAGCTGAGGCCTGGTTTGTGTTTGTTTGGCTGTTTGAGATTTCCTAGGTTAGTTATTTTGCATGAAGGGGAGAAATAAATGCTCTGGCTGGTGCCAACTTATCCCCCTTCCTTGGCAATATTGAGAAAACAGCAAGATAGCACCAGCTTTTGAGTTGCCTGGATTCTTTGTGAGCTTCCATGTGCTGAGGTTGTGCTGTTGGGATGCTCAGTTGAGGCATCTGAAAGCTGTGGCAACAGTGGTGGGGAGTGGGTTCAGGGCTCTAGAACACTTTGATTCTCTGCTGAGGAGACAGCCAGTTCAGCTCTGATCATTGCTGAAACTCGAGGATCTGCTTTTCCTTTGGAGCAAAGGTGTTAATGAAAGAGACAAACATAGAGTTTGCCTCTTTTCTAGTGTTCACCAGGAAAGCATTTGAGGGCCCCTCCAGAGGAGTGGGATAAGAAAAATACAAAGAAAGAAGGAAAGAAACAAAAAACCCAAGCCCAAAAACCACCAGAACAACAAACTGGTTTCTGTAGTTTATTGCTAAAACAAATCAGTGAATCTGTTCTGTGGTGATAAGGAGAATTTAGCATACAAATACATTTTAGTTTCTGGCTTCCAGAAGACTCTAAAGAGGAGGCAAGAAAATGACTAAAAAAAGAAACACACAAACCCTTGTAAAGCTCCAGGCTTGTGGCCTGTGTTGCTGTTTCCCTGCCTCCTGAAGCCCAGCACACCTTCAAACATTCCTGGCTGAGGTAGATATAAGAAAAATGTCTAATTTGGATTCACAGAGCCCAGTCCTATCCTAAACAAACAATGCTGCCTGGAATTGCTTGCCAGACAGTTGGCATAACTTTCAGATTACCTAACACTAACAATAATGCATTTCAAGAAGAGGCTGAACTTGGCCTTCAGTCCCCAGCTGGAATGTCAGCATGTGCCCGTCTGAGCCATGCATGGCCCCCAGTATCTGACCTTAGTTGGAGTGGAAGAATTTGCAGATAGCAGGTTGCTCAACCCTGACACTGAACCCTGCATGGAGGGAACCTGCAAACTGAGCTGGGAGAATAATTCTACTACAAATTGCTGCAAGTGTTAAAGTTCCAGGGAACAGATTTAATAGCTCCCTTCAGCTCCCGCATTGGTTTGTCAGACTCGGGTTTATGGGCACAGCTGGATGATGGTGAGAGAAGGCAGGAAGGGGAGGCTAAACTGCACTTGAAATTTGTGGAAACATCAGTTTGCACTTGTTCAGGCTTTTCTTTGTGTCAATTCATCCCTGTAAGTTTAGATGCATGGAGGAGAGGTTCAGGCTACAAGTGAGGAACTTTAATCCGGCTTGCCCAGATCAAGAATGTGGGAGCCAGCACCAGCCAGGCCTTACATGCTTTATGAGCAGCGAAACAAGGTTCCAGCAGCTTGGTCTGGAATTTGGGTGGCCACATGTAAACACCAGCGAGCTAAGCTTTCTGTGCAGAAAAGAAGTTATGACTTCAAGCTTATATTTGCCTCAGATTTCAAATGGGGAAAGGGGAAGGGTGTATAAATGCCAACTCAGCATAATAAATGGTTTGCACAGAAAAACCATGTCAGGAGTGAAACCTGACTCACTGAGAGCCTCTTGTGTATTAACAGCATGTGCTGCAGTGACAGAAGAATACCCCTACTGCCTGCATCGTAATACAATCAAAATGCCACTTATTCAAGTGTTTCGAGATCAAAACGCCAAGAGGAAAGGGACAAAAATACCTCTTTAAAGATGTGAAGAAGTGGAAGCTGGAGTTTCAAATATCAATTTGAGGAGTGTGCAAGGTAAACAGTAGTGGTACTTGCTGGAAGTACAGCTCAGCACACGTGCTGTGCACCTGCAGGACAGATCTGGACCCAGAGCAGCACTGCAGAGCTGGGGGGAGTGCTAGCATCTCCTCTTGGAATAGGGCATCTAGGGTGCTGCCATCCCAAATGGAGCTGGGAAGGAAGTACCTTAAGATCACCTGCTTATTTCACCTGGCAGGCTTTGCCAAGCCTTGCTTAGGAAATATAAACACTTTCTTGAGGTTCCTAGTATTTGTTTCTGTTCTCCCACCCATTTCCACCCCAATTGCTCTCTAGATCTCAAAGGTGGTGAGCAAGGGCTGCCAGTGCTCTTGCCAGTATTCACTCCTCTTGCTGCCAGGCCAGGGCTTATGTGTTTGTCCTCTTTCACTGAGGAAAAAACCAATGTAGTCCTGTAATGCCCACAGAAAAGCTCATGGTGCTGGAGTAGGCTCTGCCTCTCACTTGTGTTAAATTCAGTTCTTAGCATGAGTAAAACTTCATTCTTTGGCTTTTGAGCAATGCGGCTTCTCTAGATCCAAATCCTTTTGTTGCTCAGCTGTTGTTTACCCTTAAAACTGGTCAGAAACTGGAAAACTTCAGGCAAGGGGGAAAATTAGGAACATGCTTGCAAAAAAGAAAAACCAAGCAAACCACCCCAAACTGTAAACAGCTGCACCAAAGGGAAACAAATTATGGCAGAAATACTCTGTGCTTATCTAATGCCTTCTCATGCCATTTCTAGGCATCCATGGCTCCTCAAGTTTCTACTTGCTTGCTCAGAACTTGGCCATGCTTCCTGCTTGCCAGCCCTTGCTCCTGTGCTGGGGTTCAGCACCCATTCTCAAAGTGGTGCTAAGGATTCAGGAGCAGGGCAAACCCACATAGCCAGATGTGGCCACAGGTTATTAAAGGGTGACAGACAACAAAGAAAGCATGTGATGTGTATCTGTCACGGCTGAACTGGCATCTGCAGAGTGGGTGAGCTTGTCTGTCTTGTATCTGGCTCTGTCCATCCTTAAGGGTGCAGGGGGCTTGAGGCATAAGGGTTTTACCCTTGCAGTGCTGTCATGAGGAGCAGAGGGCACAAAGTGCTTTTCCATCTCCTGGCAAAGTGCTCCCTCCTGCCCAGGCTCCAGTGCTGGGAGGCAGTGCCCTCCAAAGGAGGCTCTCTGCATGGGGAATGAGGATTGGGAAGCTCTGCAAGGCAACCTGTTCTAGTGCGAGGTGTCCCTTCCTGTGGCAGGGGGTTGGGAGTAGATGATCTTAAGATTCTTTCCATCCCAAACCATTCTGCGAAATAATCTTGGGGGAAGTCTGGAAGCTGCCTGAAAGCATTTATTAACTAAAATTGCAAAGAACTGGAGAGCTTTTCCAGAGTCTTCTGTGCACTGACATGCTTTGTCACTGCGTGTGAGGCAGTTGAGCCCTAGCAGGCTGCCAATCAGTGAGGAGTGAGGTGTCATCCTGGCGAGAGATCCTGTCAAAATACGTATGTTAAAAGAGGATCATCTCTCCATGCAGCAGAAGAGGCAGCATCTCCATTGGTCAAGAGTGGTGGGGTGGGAGATCCTCTCCAGTGTTCAAAGCAGCTCCTGGTCTATGGTCTTTCTCCAGTTAGCTGTTCTAGGTGGGAAGACATTTGTGCAAGGACCATGCAAAGCTATGTTAGTAACACTTAACCTAAGATGCCCTTATTTTGCAGTCTGATTTTGCAGTTTCAACTGTTTTGCTGTTGAACACCTTCCTAAGGTAAATGGAGCAAATCAAAATGAGCATTCCTGACAAATTAATGAGCAAACACATTAGCAGCTCTGAAACTGAAATGCCTACACATCACTTGAATTCATTTCACAGTGTTTATGTATTTATGGAAATGCCTTGGAATTATACCCCCAGCTCTAGCAGAGATGATTTCTTCTTCCATTATAAAGCAGGTTATGTGGTGATAACTTCTAGACCCCTATAAGCTACTGGAGCATGTAATTATCTTGTGGCACTTATTAATGATGAAAGGTCTATGCAAGTCCCAGAGTAGCTGTGTGTACTATGCTCAGTAGTTTAAAGAGGCTGTATAAATTTAATTTAGTTTAAAGTTTAGTTGCTGACTTTAAGTAATCTTCAGATATGGAATATAAATGTTTGGGGGCATTTAAAACTTTTCAAAATTACAAATGATTATGTGGTACCGCAAATCTAAACTAAACACTGTGGTGCTAACATATGAAGATGAGAAAGTGGGCTGTAAGCAAAAGAAGCTGAGCAGGCTCTACTCTGAAATGCCTATTGCAAACAAACATCAAGCTAATACAAATTAGGACTCAGGCTTTTAATTTTTGAAGTAATATTATTATTGGTAATGGAAGATATGTTAAAAAATGAGTTTCATCTTGACATCCTTGGAAGGTGGCCAGTTTATACACTTCTGGGTTAGAGATCTGCAAACCTCTATTCCCCAACCTTCCTAAAATGGCATTGCTCATTTTATGATGTCTCCCAGCTATAATCCTGCTTCTCCAGTCTGCCATAATAATGCTAATTAGTTCTGTATGTAAATAAACTATTGTTGACAGGACACTTCCAGCAATTCACGTATGACTCATGGAGAGAGAAAGAGAAGCGTTTTAAAAATGATTTATCCATAAACAGAGATTCCATATGTCCTAATCTGGCATGGATTTCTCTTCTTCTCTTTATAGCAAGGAATGTGTGCTCGCCTGTATAACGGGGCTGTAATATGACAATTTGTCTCAAAGTGAAACCAGGATTTATGGTACTTACTGGAGACCGCAGAGGTAAAATGAACAGCAGGCTGTATTTAATCATCTGAGTTTTCAAATATTTCTTTTTCTTGGGTAAATGTGGCTTTGTTCCTTTCTGGAAGCATGCTCAACTATAGGATTGGTTCCTGCAAAGCTATCTGAAAATACTGCAGGCATACTTTTAGTGAAGCGCAAGCAGGGGATGGCAGAAGAAATGTAGATGGGGGATGTTTGTGCAGGAACAGGTTTGGGCCCACAACTTTCTAGTTGAGTGTAATTCTGGCTAAGCTGTCATTATTAACACATCCTGGAAAAAAAAAGGCACTTTTTAGGTGCCCAATGCACATTTCTGCAAATCAGGGCATATCACTCTAATCCAAGATAATACTTCCTCCTTCTCCTCAGCCTGGATTTCCTGTGGCATTTATGAACTGTTCAATGCTGGTCATTTCTCCTGTAGGGCCTGATCCTGTGGCCTTCAGCGATGTGATACTATCCCAGCCACGAGAAAAGTTGTGCTGATACAAGTGCACTTGTAAGAGGCAAACATACCCTCCGCAGGACTTGGAAATTTACCTGGGAATGAAGCTTAGGTTGAATCGTAGAATGGTTTATGTTGAAAAGGATCTTCGGATTATCTAGTTCAGACCCTCTTGCCATGGAAGTACCTTCTGTCTGGGCTTTTTGCTTGTAGTCTGGACTGCAATATATATCCTTCTGGTGATGCCACTTGTTCTTCTGCCTCTTCCTTTTGCTTCCTCTTTGTTATTTTAGCGTGGTGTCATTCATGTTATTACAAGTAATTTCTTTGACTTGCCAATTCTTTTCTTGCCTTAAAACTAGCATTCTCATAACCACAAGAATTCAGGATATGGAGCTTTGGGGTAAAACAACCAGAAATCATGGAGTTGTCGATGCTTAGAAAATAGCAGCATTGGTTATCTGAACACAGAGAAAAGGCAGATTAAAACCCCACAAACCAGTGGCAGGTGGTGTTTGTGCCTTCATAATTTGAACAAAACAATGCTGCACATGTAAGCCATAAAATGGGAGAAAACAAAGTGGTAGTGGCAGTGAGTTGTGATGACAGAACCAGGCCAAAAACAAAAAGCTGGATTTTGTGTATGTGGGGGCAAAGCTGGCACTGGAGGAAAAAATGTCTGCCAAAGAAAAAAAATCATGGCAAAGATGCCGGCTTTCCTGCCAATGGAATTGGAGCCTATTTCCTCCCTTCAGAAAAGGGAAGCTCTTTAGGGGCGACTGGTTTAATTGTTACAGCCTTTGGGCTGCGAGCCCTGGTGAGGCTGCCAGTGAAGTGCCAGTGCAGGGGAGATTTGTCTGTGGAAGCTCATGTCTGCTGAGAATTGGACTGGGTGCTGGTGCATTGGCACAGCTGTTTGTGAGGAAGGTAAAGCCAGAACTGCTTTTTCTCCTCTGTTGAATTTGTAATGACTTTCCCCCTTCAGCTTGTGTAGGAAGAAGAAACAAAGGCACTGAGCTGGCTTACCCAAAGGAAGGGATCCCTGGTTGGGGTTTTCTTGCTTTCATCAGATTTTGGTTTATGGCTTGGCTCTGAAGTCCTAAGCTTGACAGTTGTCATTTTCTGGTAACACTGGCCAGGGTTTATTAGTGAACCTTGCTGGAAGCACCGCTTTTTAGCAGGTCCAAAGGAGCTCCTTAGAGATGCTGCTCCTTCATCTGATGTAGGAGACTGGGAGCATGCTTTGGTATCAAAGCCAGCATTCAAGGCACAGATCTATTTATGCCAGCAATAATAATTAAAAAGGAGAGATTTTCTAAAGTTGTTGTTTCACATGTCCCAAATACAAAGGTTGTAGTTCTCATCTGGAAGACTTCTGGCCTCCTCTACTGTTGATTTTATCACATTTGCTATGAAAAAAGAGGGTTGCTGGAGAGTATTTTATAGTATTTTGTAAGGAGCTATGATGGAACCTCTAAAACAAACCTGAGTCTGAGCATAGGGATAGGAAAAATGATTACCCAAGAAGGACCTGATGTATTGGGTACATTCTTTGATTACTTCCTGATCTTGGCAAACTTCAGGAAAAATCTCCAGGCCCAAGTACGTAGTCTTACAAATCCAGCAGTGACTGGCTGCTATTCTGCATCTGAACGCAGAATTAGTTATAATATACTATCAAAGGCTAGCTACAAACTGGGCACTGATTAAGGTTTGATAGTTTTGTGGCCCATTCCTAGTGCTAAAATACATTACTGTCTTCAGCCTTTGTATTCCACTGAGACATTTGTGTTGTAAATGCATGCTGATGGTAAAAGCAATATTAAAGCAGATTTTGGGGAGGCAGAGCAGAAATTTGGGTGTGGTGTAGGGGCTGGATTTGCCCAGCTCTGTTAAACTTTCCTTTTTCCCCTCATAAGTATGTGATGATTTATAGAAGGACCATTAGATTACATTTTTCATGCTGCTCTCCTTAATTACAGTTTGAAAGTCAAAATGAAGTGTTAGGTTGCTTGGTTGCTGTGAGGTGAGTAATGTGTTTTTACTCAGTGGTGATCTGCTGCCTGCCAGCACACCTTGGCTACCTGTACTTACTGGTTTTAGCCACAGAAAGAGCTTGGGGTTATGTTTTGTTTGATCCATTTAGAAACAAAAGAAAGGGAGATTCTTTCCCATCTCTTTAAACAAATTCCTTAATGAGCAACATCCCCAAAATAGGCTGAGCAAGAAGGTAGTTAACTATTTTGGTCAGAGTAATTCCAATCCAGAAGCAAACTCATTCTCATGGAGCTGGTATTGCTGGAAAGCACAGTTTTGAATGTGAAAGTTGAGCTCCGAGATATGGCTATGGGGTTTCTGGTGTAATTTTTCCAGGGAATTTAGTACATTTCTGTAAAGCCAAGTGCCCAAGAAGCCTTAATGCTCCCATGAAAATGTAGCTACTGTATGAGCTTGTACATGAACACTCATACAGAAGTGTCAAGGATTCCTTATGTACTGGAAGAGCTCCAACAGAGAGATAACTTTTTAGACCTCAGAAGTTCTAACTGACTCAAAGCAAGATAAAAGCATAGAAAAATCTTCTGCTCAGGCTTAGGTGTATGTTTTTAATTGCTTTGAGGCAGTGAATGTGGATATATTTGACAGTGTAAATACAGGACAGGGCCATGGAAGATTCATCTCCTACTCCCAACCCCCTGACTAGTTTTTCTGTTATAAATATTGAGAGAAAGGCTGGTCAAGTGAGAGTCTTGTGATACACCTCCTGGGAATTTTCTGTCCTAGGGTCCAAAATGTGAAATTAAAACCTGTGCTATGTGCAGCTCTTCTATGTGCGCATAAACTCTGAACAGAAATGGTAGGGTTATGGCCAGAGCTGACAGATTTCTCAGTTACAGAACTCTTGCAGAGACACACAGCAAGAATCCTCACAAAATATCTGCATTGTATCTCAAAATGCCAATCCCAGGGAAATGCAAAGTTTGATTCAGAGGTGCAAATGGCAGTCCAGCTCCTAGTATATCATATATATTATATATGAATATGTATAAGAAATACCTGTATTTCTTAGCAGATGATTGTGGTTGCTGCTTATCTCCCTATCCATTGGAGCAAATTACTTGTTTACAGCTAATCCTTGCAGCGATGGTTATGGATTCCCTTGGCAGAGTCTGAAGTGTGTAGGCATGAAAGTGCAGACTGATTTATGTGAACTTGAGTTACTTATTAAAAGTCCCCATTGAAAGGGACTTTCCGTTTTGCCTTTATGTTGCTGTTTCTTTATCTGACATGAAGTTGCTAGTGGTATGAAGCTTTCCTTTTCCTGTGATAATGCTCAACTTTAAGTTTGATAAGTCTTTTAATGGGGCATCTACCCAAGCTTGCAAACACGCAGTAGCTGTACTAGTTATCTTATTAAAGAGTGTGTGAATTGCCAGAGCCTAAAGCCCCTGGGGTCTCCTTTATGAGAAAAATCAACTTGCTGAAGAGCAGTGTGACCGTGAATGTTAACATGGGAATATACAGGGTGGACTGAGACAGGGAGGTAGCTGAGATAGCTGAGTGACTATGTTTGAGGAGAAATAGCTGTTTATTGATAGCCTGTTGCCTCCAAGGGGCAGTGAGTCTGTATGGTATTCTAGGACACTGATTTCCTCTGGATCTGTAAAGAAGTATTCACAAAAATGTGGCATTTCAAGAACTGTTTTGGTGTTTCTTGGTGCTATTAGCATTTTGCATTAGCTTGCAGTGCAGAGGGCAACTATTGCTGCTGTTCACATTAGGAAATTGACTGGGTACCTTCTAAGCAGCACATCTTGCTCTGGTGTTTAGGGACTGCCTATAATCACCTCCAGTGCAAGGAGGAGGGAATTAGGATCTAGAGTTGCCAAAGGGACTGGGTGAGTGAAAATGAAGTGTATCAATATTGGCTTGTGTTCAACAGGATGTAAAAAAGTAAATCCAGTAAAGCAGATACTGTATTGTTCTTCCTTTATATGTTCTTTCAGAGCCAAAAAATCACTGCTCTTCAGAGCTAGGAACTCATGATGTAAGTGTACAGGCTTTTGCCTGTCTGCTGCTACCATGATACTTCAACACTATAGATTTGTCTTTAATTTTCAGGTACTGTCTGCTTAGAAGGGAACCTTATAACTACTCCAAGGACTGTGGTGTTCTCAGTCTGTACAGACTTACAAATGATTTCTGCCAAGCAGCTGCTGTTTTTGACTTGTATCCCTGACAGCATCCTCCTTTGGCTAAGGGAAGGAGAATATGGTGGAAAGTTTTCTCATGCCTCAAGGTTGCAATTCTGATAGAGGAATCGCTGGGTGTTCAACAAAGGAACAGTTTGCCTGATGAGAAGGGCATCCAGGGAAGAGATTTTGTTGATGCTCAGTATCAATAATTCAGAGAAAAAGAGCAAAACAAGTTCCCAGGATTTATATATAAGAGCTGGAGAGTATACTTGCAGGGAGGCTGTGCTTGCTTAGTGGAGAAGTGGAGCCACCAAAAAGAATCTAGTTCACCATGAACCAGGCTTTGCAATACTTACAGAAATTGTGCTGGGGAAAAAGGGATACAGGTGTGGATAAGTGAAGCAATCTAGAAGCTCTCTCTGGGTTTACTTGGAAGCTTCTGAAGAGCTTGTCTGAACACAGACATCAAAGTAGATCAGAAGGTGAACCTGGCATGAGCTAGACATACAGGTATTACTTGAGATTTGTGTATTTTTCCAGGCCCTGCTACTGGTCTGGAAGGAAAATGGTATTTGGAGAAGATATTTAATCTGTGTTTGATTTTTCTGTAGAATCAAAGCAGTGATACATGCTACAATGAAAACATGTGGAGATAAACTGATGGTAAATTATTAATTATACCAGTAAAATTACTTCCATGCTTGTCTGTGGCAAGATTCCTAAACAAGACTCTCAAATTAACTTTTTCAGTGAAGAGAATTCCCTTGTTTATGGCTCTTTCCCTCTCATGTCCAGAATACAAGAGGGATCTCAACTTTCTGTTGCTTCCACTTAATTGAATTAGTCCTCTACCTCCAAAGGCATGTGCCTCAGGTCCAGTTCTTGCTTGACAACCAAACCAGTGGGCCATTACATAAGGTAGGTGGAATTCCACATCAAAGGAAAAAGCGGTTTATGTTGGGTAGGTGCCAGGAGCTTTTTGTGCTTATCCAAATACCTGTATGTGCTGAGATTTTTCTCACTGCTGCTAGTGCTCCCTTATTGCATGTTGGAAAGATTAAAACCTTTACCCTTTAGTAAGGTTGTGCTACCATCATCTTCAGTGCCCAAAGAAAAATGGTTGTGCTGGGCTGCTCATGATGTTGGAAATCACTCCTCATTTTCAAATGCTGGTGGCTCTGGGGAGTGAAAGTGAGTGCTGCATAAAGCTATTTACATGTGGGATTTTTAGCAGTGCCTCAATATGACATTATAATGTGGCAGGAAGGAGCTGGGAGGAGATGAGAGTGCAGAGCTCCTGCTGAGTTCCCCTAATGAAGCTGTTGCTGCAAAATAGTTTCTGAAACATCTGTGAATGTTTCTGGAGACCCTGCCCAAGATGTGACCTTGCAACACTTTGTTTTGCCCTGGTATAGACCACAGCAGCATGCTCTGTACTCTTGGCTGTAGTACCACATAGCCAGTGTTCCTGAGGAAGTGCCATTCACTGTAAAGTAGGACCACCAGCAATCTGAAAGCAGTTCCTAAACAGGCGGTGAGAAAGCTGGAACTGAGTCTGCAGTCCATTGAAGTGCAGGAAGAATTTGGATAAATATCCACTGCACATGTGTGAGAAATTAATCCTTGAGACCTCTATGGAGCTGAGTGCAGCTGGTTTGCAAATTATGACTCCTTTGGTTTGTACACTAAGATAACTCAAGAGAATTGTGTTTACTGTGTTATTGCTAGTATCCTCTTGGGAGAACAACAGTGTGTTCCTTTTCTGCTGAGGAGTTTGGAAGTAGAGGCAAAAGAAAGGTAACTGGGCTTTGCTCCTTCTGAGAGTCACAGTGGGACCAAGCAAATGCACAGCTAATGTAACCTGGAGAGAACTGCTCCAGTCAAATTGTCAGCCATCCTGCTGGGCACAGTCCATCCCCTTTTCTGTGCCTTAGTTTTTGTTTGGTTGGGTTTTGTGTGTGTGTGTTTTTTTTTTTTTTTTTTTTTTTTTTGAAAG
>NDXB01000942.1:83621-100484 GCA_002631895.1 Agapornis roseicollis
TTTTTTTTTTTTTTTTATTTTCAGACAAACAAATCCAGGTATTCATAAATAATCTTTAGAAAGGACACTTGTTTCAGGTGGGAAGTGACTTGCTTTGTAAGATTCCATGTCTGATCTAGTTAATCTGCTCTGTCTTGAGAGACAAAGACAATAACTTTGAGGAGGTGTGATTTAAAGAAACCATAATGGACCCTATGGTGTGATCAGAGGGGTCCTCTTCATATAGCTAAGATGCTGGGAAGTATTACTGTTTCCCAGGTTATCCATGTCCCATCTCACTGCTGCAGGTGGTCCCTTGTTAGAGGCTATGGCAGAGTGACCTACTCCCCAGGTGGAATGAGTTGAGTGAGTAGGAACATCTTGAAGGAAGCAGAGTCCCCTTCTGCTGACACCAGTCTTTAAAAGGCTGTTGAACCTCAGCTTCTCTTTCATAGCTTCAGGTGAAATAGGTTCAGCCAAACCTGATTCTCAACTTGCATCAGTCAAAATAGCCACTCAGATTTATGCAACCAGTTCAGGTTTTTCCAAATGCAGAATAAAGAGCACAATTCAAATGCCAGTCTATTTGGGAAGAGTTTTGCAGGAATGCTGGGAGAAACAAAGGCTGTAGAATATGTTTTTTGGGTCATTTTGTCTCCTCACATGTAATTGTTTAGCAAAGCTCTTGCCCAATGCAGTGAAGTGAGGAGGAAGATATGTGTTGGGTGCCTGAGTACAGGGTTAGAAGTGACAGGAGGATAACATGAAGGCACCATTTAATTAAGCTGAGCTGCATCAGCATGAAAAGGAACTGTAATGAATTGCAGTAACTCATCTTGTGCTGTCCCAGAGCAGTGTGCAGCAGAGCTGTTTCTATGTGTCCCCACAGCCCCGTGCCCTGGACCAGGGAATTGACATGGTATGAGCTGTGTCCTGTGCTAGGTGGAGCAGGTAAGTGTTGGGATCACATATCTCCTGCTCATTGCAGTTTTGCTGCTTACATTATCTTTACTTTTTCCATTAGGATTATATTCATCTTGCATTTTTTTCCTCCTTGTCTAGTTCTGGAACATTCTGGAGCAGTGACCATGGGGAGAACAACAATGTAAGATGAGCCATGCTGGACATGGAAAATAATTCAGGTATTGACTGGAGAATATTGTCTGCCTTTGGGAGGTTGCTAGGTTTGGTGTCAATATTGGCAAGGACCTTTAGAGTCTTTTCTTTAATGTGACACAAGGGTCTGCTTTCAGGGACTGTCTGCTGTTTTTACAAAGCTACTGTCTTGCCTTTAAAGGACTCTGGTAGGAGAGAAAATATTTTAGACTCTTTTCTCTGATATTTGCCAAAGGACCTCTGTTTCCTATAGCTTGTGGTTGCCTGTAAGATAGATCTGTATTGGTCCTAAGGTAATACAAGATTGTTTTGTGGCATCTGAAATGGCAAGTAATTGCTGCGGACATTCTCTGGAGTTATAAACTGTCCAGGGTTGCCTGTATCTGCAAAGCTTTGATCTACTTTCTTTCCTAAACTAAATCTTAAGATGTTTACTGGTAGTGGGGAGAAGAACTTGTGCTTTTTCCTGTACCAAATCCATATCCCCTTTCTCCCCATGGTCCCCTATCTAACTTCCCAGATTACTAGCATGTTTTCAAGGTCAGAGTCTGGAAAGATTCCCAGTTTGCTTCTCTTAGACACCATTGTAATTATAATTTCACAGTTGGCCTTCAGCAGAATTGAGTGCCTCATCTCTTGGAAAGGAATATGCATAAGAAAATAAATAAAAGCACTTACCAGCTGGTGCCTAGTGAATTATACTGTTAGAAGTTCAAGGATATTGAGTATAGTACTTGCTTGATTGGCACTTGTGTAGATGTTTGACTGGCACCATTTGACTCTTTCTAGCACTACATTCAGGAATATATATATGCTAGTGTAGTTTCTTTCTTGCCGTGTGAAAAGATACTTAAGCTCTCATGAACTTCCTTTGTTCCTTCTAGATACTTGAGCTCTTCTCTTCTTGCCAGTAAATGGTCTACATTCACTTTCCTCCTTCTTGATCCTACAGAATTGCTTTCTTTGGTCCCCTTCTCATAAAACATAGGTGGAGACAGTCTGTGGCAGCAGCTGGCTGCCAGAAATGCCTTGATTGCAATGCTATTCCAGCAAGGAGGAGATGTGTGATGTGCCTGCCTGCTGTCAGCTCTTAACCTCTTATGTAACTGCTGGACAACTCTCTCCCTTTCTGTTTCTCCCCTTTATCCTTCTCCTTCCCTATCACCCCAGGAAGGGGCTTTATAAATTGCATGTGAGGGTTAAAAGGTAAGTGAGGATGCTTTGGTCTCATCCTCCTTGTGTAAGAGGTATCATGTCTTCCTTCACCAGCTGCTAGGTCACAGCTTGCAATCTGGAAATGCTGTCTATGTAGAAAGACTGCTTTAAAAGTTAACATGGGGAAAGGCTTTTCCCTAGAAGTGTGGGAGATTTGGGGTCTGGTTTCTACTCCTCTGGAAAAAACAATGGAATGATCTTCAGTTATCTCCAGGGTTTAGCAAAACTAAGACTTAAGTGCTAAGGCTGCACTGTAATAGAGTTTGTATTGCAGGGAGTTAATATGCTTTAGAAAGCAAACAGTACAACCCCTTGTACTACAGTGTTGAAGCTTCTGTAGCTGTTCTTTAAATGGTCATGGAGTGAGTTGAGAATCTGTACTTGCCTAAGCAGCAGCTTTTGTGAAGGGTTTACTGGCAAATTTATCTTATTAAAGTAGAAGTTTAGCTACCTTTAAACATTCACAGCAATTAAGGAGCAAACATATTTCTAGGGCTGTAAAATCCCTGTTTTCTGCAAGACCAGATCTCTTCTCCTTTGGCTGCCTCATCTTTCTTAGATACTAAATTATTTGCATCAATTTGAGACTCATAAAGAACATGAAGAACAAGATGCTTAAATGATGCATAATGTTGGAACATCCTGCAATGTGATTTATAGAAATGCCATAAAAGTGCATGTATTATGCTAAGCATTAGAAACCTTTTAAAACGCCCACACTCAACAGGTTGTTTTCTTTTCTTGCTTTCTTTTGCTGTGTCTTAACTCTAGATACTGAGGATGGTAAATGTACAGACATAAGAGTCTGTTCTGGTGATAATTCTGTACCATAAGTTTTGTTGATATCCCTATGAAAAGCAGAACATGCTTTTATTCCCAATTTATTGATGCTTACATAGCTCTTATTGCCAGTGCTAAAGCTGGATGTATAAAGCACCTGGCAGTCATTTCTGGCTGTTACCTGGAAACATGACTCTCAACTCTTTAGTGTTCTTTCTCCCCTTGGAGTCCCCTTAGTCCTTAAGTAAATTGTTTATATCAAAAACCTTAACAGTAACTTGTTGGGTTTATCAGGAGGGAATAAAAGGCAAGCTTGATGTATTTTTGTGTATACATACTCATTTTATATCAGTCTCAAACTGCTGAGACAAGGAGTAGGCATTTTTTTCTAAGGCTGAAGTACCATAAATCTCTAGACTGGCCCTTGTAGTTTATAGGGGCTGAGTGGCTGTGGTGATCCTCCATACATGTGGAAGATGAACGCTGAGTGCTCTCAAAGTCAATTCTCTTTCTTCTACACCTCAAATTCACCCATTTTTTAAACCTTCATGTTATATCAGGTGCTGCTGTGTCTTTTTGGCCTAATTACCTAAACTCAAGCTGGATCCTGTCAAACCAGAGGAAAGCAAATATAGCTGTGTACAGAGGTGGGGTTTTCACCTGGCCTCACTTAAATTTATGCTCTCAATTAAAACACCTGGGGTTTTAAAGAGGAGAGATTAAGCAACTTGTGCTCAGGAATTGTTTCATTTACTTTTGCCAGTGCAAAAGGCTTTTGTTTCATCTCCTGTCTGCAAAATGCTCAACCTTGTTCTAGGAAAGGCTCCAAAGTAAATTAGAGTGGCCTTGGGGGCTGTTTTAAATCATAGCAGCTGAGGCCTTACCCCAGCACTTCATGCCTCCACCCTGTGCTTCTTCCACCAACACACTCTACAGTACCCTCAAATCTTCACCTTGTCACAAAGAGAAATCATTTCTTTCCTTGTCGGGTAGGATTTCCTAGCCTGGGAAGCTATCAGATCTGTTTTACAAAGAAAATGAGAAACCAAGCCCACCAGATTTGCTGGGAAACAGGCATTCACCAGTTACTGTAATTCAGCATTGCCCTTTATATACTGAAGCACATTGATGAAATAGAAAAAACACAGCTAGAATAAATGCTCCTGGGTATTGTGCTTTCAGATGCAAACTAAACCATTCGTGAAGCAGCTAAGGACAATTTCACTTAACTTCCAGCATTGTGCAATCCACCATATGCCTTCTCTAGGGTTTCTTCTTTCCTTAGCTCTGACAAATACTGGCCTCTGATGGAAGCAGGGCAGGGAAATTGATGGATCAGTGGAATGATCCAGTACCAACAAATCCATAGTTACAAAAATAGGCAGTTATTCTTATCATTTCCTTGTTCTGACACAATTTCCTGCCCTCCTCTTAGCCTGTTCTGAAGATTGCCTGGATGACAGATATGCTTTGAAGACTGTCAAACCCCTCTGCAAAGTACCTCTCCTGTTAGGAATAGCTGTCTGGAAGAACAATGGCTGGGAGCAGGGTCAGAAGCTGTTCGATGTTAACAGCCTTTGATCACTCTTAGCATGTATCCAGAGGGTGCCTGCTGTGGGCACTGCTTGTTTTTAACATTTCTGATTATATCACGGCTCTTGTGCTAGAGTGTGCTTTGCTTGATGAGTTTTATTGTACCTCCAGCCTTCTTGGACCCCCTCAGAACAGGAGAGGGATGTGGGGACCATGGACATGCCCCTATATGAGCTACTTAGGATGTAAGTGGAGCAGGCAAGGGAGGAAGGTGAACCAGCTTAATTAATAGGGTTCTGCTAGTGCAGGTTTATTTTGGCAGAAGAGGATTAATGAAATCTCACAGCTGCAGCTCTGCTGACAGATCTGTGTGTAATAATGTCTGGCATGGGGTGGTAGTGAGCAGATGGAATTGGTAACCTCTTTGGCAAGTACAGCTGTCCGTAGCATAGGACAGCCTTTAACATCCCCACCAAGACCCTTATGGATTGATGCATGATGGCTCTAGGGTTTTATGTGACAGTTGGCCTGGCTTTGCAGATTGGTCACATCTAACTTGTCATCATCAAACCTTGATAAGCTTAGTTATGGTAGTTCTTGTCTCATCTTTGGACATTTTGGGTCTTAAATAGTAAAACCTAATTGAAATTAAAAGACTAAAGAGTCCACAGACTAGGGTTTCTTTTAGAAGTCTTTCTAATTTGCCTATGGGATAATGATTGTAGAGCATCACTAAGTGAGGCTTGAAGCAGACTTGTGGCTGTCTGTGTGTAAAGACTTTTTTCTGGTTAGGACTCTTAATATTGCATAATTCATTCAATATCTAGAAATATGTGACAGACTAATACCCTTCAGAGTCAACACTTCTAATTAGTCTGATTAAACAATGTACTGGAAATATATATTAACATGTATGGAGTCTGCTGTGCTCCCAGATTTAGACTCTGCGTTTTGGTTTAATGAGATCTCTGTACTGTAATTAAGTGATAAGCACTGCAATAGAAAAATACTAACAGTAGCAGAAATGAAAGCAAGTAGCTATTTTTCCTCATTCAAGTCAATTATGAGGAATGTAAAGCTTGCTTCTTACCTATCAATTATTAATAAACATAGTTAAACTCTCCCATGTTAAAACCTTCTTGTGTAACTTTTCAGTCAGCTATCCCAGATTGCAATATATGAGCAAACACCAGTTCCAACAGACATCATGCAAGGTAGGGAAATACTCTCTTGAACGTGCACTTCTCTGAAAATGGACATAAAGAAAAATAGCTTACTTTTTCACAGCCTGGAACAGAGTACAGCTCTTAAATCCTGGCTGTAGAGAAAAGGGACATGACTTTATCTAGAGCATGCTGTATTATTTTTCTAGTTTGTGTTTGCATGTTCTTCCCATGAAGATCCATTTGTGAGAAAGTGGGGATAATGTACTCCAATGATCTGTTTTTAACATATAGTTAGTACTGTGGCAGTGTATGCTTTAACCTGTATTACATTTGGCTTAGTGTTTAAATCTGACAAAGAGGAATGGGGAATATGTGTGAAGCAGTTTAGTTGGAGTCAAAGCAGAAGTGGGTTCAATAAGGGAGATTTAAACTTCTTGCTCTGGGCTTCTGTTTGGAGCTCAGCAGGAGCTGGGACCTCCTTCCTTTTCCCATGGCAAGATCTCGGCATTGCCTGGTGCACCTACAGAGCAGCAAAAAGGGACAGGGAAGCAGTGAGGGTGCCAGCCTCACCTATTTCATGAATCTAATGCCTCCCTGCAGCTCTGATAAGAACACAGGGCTGGAAGCTGAGAACTCCAGGCACCAGTTCTCCCTTTTCAAGAAGTACAAGCAGAAGCTTCAAACCAAAATAAGGCACTCATCTTTTCCTTTCCTACAAAACACTTTGGTGTTACTGGAAGGATCAAGATTTCATATTCTATTCCTGACAGTCACTGGTTTCCTATGTAGCCTTGAGCCAAACGTGAAACAAAATCTTAGATCATATTAGTCACTTCTATGGCAACGCTTCTGAGATGTGTGAGCATTAATTGATTAATGCTGGTAAATTCCTCACAGATTCTTGGACACAATTGCTTATTCAACTCCCTGAGAACATTCTAGTTGTCAGCTGCTCTCACAGGCACACATATCAGCACTACTGTTGGGATGATTCAGAAGCTGAATCTTCAAGTGTTCTTAAAGTTCAGTGTTTGCATGCTAAACAGTCCTCTGTATTGCTGCTCAATGAGTTGTGACAGGAAAATGCCTACATAAACATTAAATTATAAGATCAGCCACAAAATGCAGCCTGATTAAATAGTTCTTTTTAAAACCTATTAGTAAATCTGGAGTGGTTGAAACAATTCTCAACTCTGTTTTCACCAGGTACAGCTGATCAGAATATAACCAGCATGGAATGTCTTGAAATTGTTAAGCTGCACACAAATGCTGGCATGTGATTGAAAAGATAGAAGAGGAAACTTGAGGTTGTAATGGTTTCATTTCTTTGAAATTCAAGCTCGGGTTTCACCATGTGGCATTTCCACTGTTCAGACAAAAAACGGTGACATTTCAGAGTAGAGAATCCAGCTCTAAACAATATGTAACACATTTAACATGTAAGGTGAATCATAATCACTTCAAGTGGGATGAAAATGTGTGTTTTCAGGGTAAACTGCTTGAGTTGAACTTGAGGAGTCAAACCATAACTAATCATTCATGTCTTAAACCCAGACTACTGACATGCTTAAGTCTCTTGAGATCTTGAGTACATTTATTTGCACAGAAAGACTTAAACATTGCAGCTTAGTTTGTGTTCTGGGAATGGTTTAATACTCACAGACATGGAGAGCAGCACTCACTTGGTCCTGCTCCAAATTCTGCCTGTAAACCATGTGTTCAGCTGCAAGGAAAATGAGCTGCTCTTAGACTTGTAATTTTCTGTGCTGGGGTTATCAGAACTCTTGTGACCCAACTGTCCAACTTTGGAATAAAAGAAATAAAGCACAGCACAGAACTCTCACAAGCTTCCACCTTGCGTTTTTGAAAAGCCTTTATCAGTTACATACTTGAGGGTTCGTGCTCTAGGCTAACAAATGTCAAAAGCAATCTGTTAAGCAAACTTCTGTTAAACAAGTCAGTAAAGTTGGTGGTGAATAGGTGGGTGCAAACAGAACTGCTCAGAGGCATAATAAGGGCATCTTCAAACCTTTCAGTGGTAGGATAGGAGAGATGAGGAGGAATCACCGAAATGATTTTCATTGCGCTCAGAGGCTTGTTTTACTACATACACTGCCAATGGGGCCAAGAGAAAGGGATTTTTATTTTTTTTTTAACATACATGGAAGGTCTGTTTTCTTCTGTGATTTGATCTCCTTGTGCCCCTGTACCTACAAGTCTCTTCCTCATTACCCTGAAGGTGTGCTGCTGGAAAAAGGTTGTGCAGAGAGGTGGGCAGGATATTAATGCTTCACTTACTTGCTGCATCTCTGAGGGTTTGCAGCTGAATCTGGATTAGGAGTGTAGATCTGGTGTCGTCAGCATAAAAAGGACATGGAATTGTTGGAACAAGTCCAGAGAAGGACCATGAGGATGATCAGGGGACTGGAGCATCTTCCATATGAAGACAGGCTGAGAAAGTTGGCCTATGAAGAGAAGAGAAGCCTGAGCAGAGACCTCATAGCAGCCTTCCAGTATCTGAAAGGGGCCTATAGGGATGCTGGGGAGGGGCTTTTCATTAGGGACTGTAGTGACAGGACAAGGGGTAACAGGTTCAAACTTAAACAGGGGAGGTTTAGATTGGATATAAGGAAGAAATTCTTTCCTGTTAGGGTGGTGAGGCACTGGAATGGGTAGCCCAAGGAAGTTGTGAGTGCTTCATCCCTGGCAGTGTTCAAGGCCAGTTTGGACAGAACCTTGGGTAACATGGTTAAGTGTGAGGTGTCCCTGCTTATGGCAGGGGGGTTAGAACTAGATGATCTTAAGGTCCTTTCCAACCTGAACTATTCTATGATTCTGTGATTCTAAATGTAATGTCTTAAGCAGCCTCATATTGAACCACATTGGCCAGGTTTTGGTAAAGGCTGATTAAGTAATTTTTTTTTTTCTTTCAGCAGTCAGACTAGGTGAGAAAAATGATGCTGAAAGAGAAAAGTTGAATTTTTTCTTTGCTGAGAAGAGAGCTTTTCCCTATGAAAACATTAGACTTTCACACAAAAGCTGTGTAGGATCTGATAATGCCAACTTTTGTTCTCAATTATACATTTTTCTCTTTTCATCCCTCAAAGGAATTGATAATGCTATCCTTAATAAGATCTAGAAGAAAAATGTTTGTGTGCATGAAGAGAAGGTGATCCCTTGTGAATATTCCTGGAAAGGTAATAAAGAATCTTGTTTAGATAGATGCACTTAAATTTTTCCTGTTAAAATGTTTCTTTGCCATGGTTTTAGCTCTGCATTTGGTTTTTGATGGTATGTTTTACACTGGGATTTAATGAGTACTTATCCTTAAGTTCTGTACTTGGTAAGTTAATGTTAGAATATCTTGGCTCTTGATGGCTTCAGAGTGCACTGGATATGCTCATACAGTATACTCACATTGGCTCCCCTCATGCTTTACATTGATCTTTCGCTGCCTTCAGTAGGGTTTTGGTGATGTTTCCAAAGTGTCACTTCCCCCCTGCTCTCCCTCTCAACCTACCAGTGATGTCAAGTTATTCTCCACAGGATCTGCCCAGTATCATCCTCTTTCTCCTTTCCTGGTAAGCAGTGAAGTAGTAAAAAGCTTTGATGGTCAGGATGCTGCAGGCTCAGATAGCATCCCACCACTGTCCTTACAGTGGTTCTCACCAAATTTGAGCTGTTTTCTCCCATCACTTCCCTTATATTCCTGCAGTGAGGATTTTCTTTACCATTTGACTTTAGCAATTGTGAGGGATACTCACTTCTGAAAAAAAATCAGCACACAGCAAGGAATGCTTAGTTAGCTGAGAAATATCTCCAGTATGCCATCAGTTTTGAGGTCTGACCTTAGTACATTCTGGAGACACATAGTACACAATGGTCTGATCATTGTACATAATGGAAATATCTCTCCATTTTATAGAATTATAGTAGCTTTTCCCAGATGTACTATATCTATATATTGTAGTAAACCATCCACAGGAATTGTTAAAGATATTTTTTTTTTTAAATAAGTAAAATAAGTATTAGTATTTGTTAAAAATGTGTAGTTAGCATAAATACCAGTCAATAGGTGCATTGTTTCAAATATAAGATAAATACAGGGCGAGGTCTCAATAGTTCTTGTTTCTTGATCCTTTGCTATAATTGGGTGTTCTGGGAAAAGATTTTTAGCTTACTATGAATCTATCAAATAGAGGAAAGAGGACCATGAATAGATCAAACAAGGGAAGCGCCTACAGGGGCTGAGTAGCACTGAGTCACGACATCCACCAGCCTTCACAGGAGTGAGAACCCAGATGTCACTTCTCTTTGAGTATCTCTTAACAATAACATTTCTCAGTGAACAAGTAAAATCAATGCTGTTACAGAACAAGTTTTTTTTCAGTTCTGTCAATATGTTCTCAATAATGTTTTTCCTTCTAGTCCCCTCATTCTAGTATTTTTCCAGCAAGGCACACAATGAACATGTGCTGATCTCCCACCTTTTCTAAATGAACTGTTGAAGGACAAATATAAGCACTGACCTGGTCCTGATGGGACAAACACAAAGGCCACGTGTAGTCCCCGTAAGTGGCATGTTCCAAGGCAGCTGGAGCAGCTATCACCAAAGACACCTTCATATTTAGTCAGATTGAATACAATCACATGATTTCCAAGAGAAAAAAAACTCTCAGGCTAATCTCTTTCAGACCCCACAGTTGGGTAGTCATGTAACAGTTAACGGATTTATCTTTCCAGTGCCACTAACTCACAGCAAGCTCTTCTCATTTAGCTGCATGTTGGGTACAAGAATTTAATTTTTGCCTCTCTGTCGTCCTCCCATTGCATCCAAGGAGCACTGTTACATTTCATTTTGGCAGACACACACACAAGCTGCTTTTCTTGCTACTCCAAAACCCATCAGTCTTCTTTATTAGATTGCCCTTGGGCATGCTTACAGTTTTTTCCTCTCTTGGCTGTAGTCTGTGACAAGACATGCACAGAACTATTTTTGATACACTTTTTTTTTGGGATCACAGAGCTAACAGGAAAGTATTTTGAAGACTATGCTCTTGTTCCAAACTTTACCTGATGATCTGAATCTGATACCTTTCTTGGTTTAGATGAAAGGATGGCAACAATATTAGCAGGACAAGGTTTTTTTTCTCTGCTTCCACTTCAGGTGGTTGATTAGTTTCCTGTTCTCTCCCAACTTCCCCCTAAATTGTTCATTGCAAGAGCTAAGTAAAACTGCATTTAGCAAAGCTTCGGGAGTTATATGCACTTCAGAAGTTACTGCAAACTTCTTGATCTAGTTTTGACCCCAGTAACTTATGGTGTTTTTGAGGCTGTGCTTGGGACATCAGGATCTGATCATTCAAACACGATGCTTAAGTCAAGAGGCAAAATAAAGCTTTGCTATTTTTTTTTCCTTGATCCAAAATATTGCTCATGTGTCCAAAGCAATAATCTTACTGCTCTGTAGCTCCTTGCTCCTGATATTGTGGATCCTTGTGAGACTGTGCATTGTACTAATACCTTCTCTCCAGATCTGATGAACAAAATGAATAATGGCTTTTATGCTGTTTTCCTCATGTTTTTATTCAATGGCTAGTAGAATGATTCTTTGCACTGTTACAAGCCCTTCCGACATGTGTGTGACAACTTCTGTTTTGCGATGGCGTAACACAATTGCATCACCAAGTTTCAGTAGATGACGGGAGGTGAGTGTCACTATGTCAGCTAGGCTCTTGGACAGCATGCAATTTCTGTTGATCAGGGTGATAGGTATGGAAGGTAAATTCCATCACTAAGCTCTCTATTTCTTCTTGTCTCATTGCTCTGGACCTCATGCAGTGATACTGCATTCAACCGAGATTAAACATCACAGGTGGGAGTGGTGATGTGAACCAAGAAGGTGTGCGGTGGAGTGTGAGAGCTGGAGCTCTTCAGAAACAAGCTGGGAGTGCAGGAGCTGCTGAGCAGCGTTTGCTCTTTCACGCCATAACTAACTTGTGAAGAAACACGTGTGGGACCTTATTTCGGCTGCAGTCATGCCAGGTAAGCAAATCATCTTGCCTGATCCTGCCTTAGTTTCTTTGCCTGGGACGCACAACTGTGATTCTTGGCCCCTTTTTTAGGCACCTGGACATACAGCCAAAGAAAAGCCTTTACGTGGCAGGGCTGCTGCTCACTTTATTTCCCTTTGCCTGCAGTCACTATGTACTTTCCAGCTCCACCCTCACCCTGGAGAGTGCTGCCAGCCCCCTGCCCTCCACCACCACCTTCCCTAAGGCTTTTGAGACGAAACCCCCTGGCTTTTGGATTTGGCAGCAGAAAACAGTGGAGGGGGAGAAGGGTGAAGACTGGACTGGGGGTGCTTCCGGAGGCTGGTGGTGGTGCTCCGAGGGAAGTGGTCCTCGGAGGGCACATGGGGTGGTCCAAGGGTGATATGGGGGGGAGGGTATCCTAAGGGGGAAAATGCCGTAGGATGCTCGGAGAAGGGGGGAGGGATGCGGTGATTCCAGGAGGTTCCGGGGCGGAAAGCGCTCAGGGAGGTGCCGGCAGCGGGACCGCCCCGGGGGTGGCGGCGGTGACAGCGACACCAACACGTGCCCGCCCTGGGCCCGCGCTCATAGCAGCGTGTAGAGCCGAGGTGAGCCGTGCGGAGATGGGCGGCTGAGGGATGTCCTTGGGCCTGCCCGGCACGCAGGTAACCCCGCTGCCCCGGGGAGGGGGGGGGGAAGGTATCCTCGCGGGGCTGGGAGCAGGGGCTTGCCGCGGTGCTGCCTGGCACCGGCTACCGGCGGCTCTGGGGCTTGGCGCGTCCTGCCGTGCTGCTCTGGGTGCCGAGTGCATCCACTTCGGAAGGAAGACCACAGCTGGATATGGAGGGTGGGGTGGTATTTATTTATTTATCTATGTTATTGCTTTTTATGTCGTTGGTTCGGTTTTTAACCCCCTTATTTATTTCTGGGGAGGGGTGGGTTTTTTGTTTTCGAGAATCAAATAGGTTGGAAAAGATCTTTAAGACCATCAAGTCCAACCTTAGCCAGGACTGTCAAATCCACCACAACCCTGGAGACTTAGTGGATTTTGCCTATTTTGTGCCAGCCAACTTGCTGCCCTTGTTCATGCTTTCCCAGCTATCCAAAAATCTAACTTCATAGTGGAAAGCTCACGGTTACTTTGTGCTCTGCTCTGTCTTGCTTTAGTGATGCTGCATGGGATACTTGGACCTTGTGTTAATGTTTCTGTTGTTTACGTGAGAAAATTAACCTCTCCTTTCCCTGCCAACTTTTCCTGAACTGATTCATCCCAGTGTGTACTTGCTTACTGAAATTGATTTGGTAGGGTGTGTTAAAGAAATAAAGTACTTAATAATAATAAAATGATCCCTAAAATGGAAGCAAACAACAAAGAAGAAACACGCACACAAGTGCAACAATGCAGCAGAGTTGCTTTAAGGGTACCTTTGAAGGAACTTCAAGATGTAGGGTATAATTCTTTTTTTAAAAAAACCTGTTCATGTGCTTTTAATGAGAAATATTGTAGTTTTTCAGTGATGTTCACATAGCACAACTATGCAACTGGCAAGAAACCAGTTGGTGCTCCTAGTTTTATGACAGTCAGTTGTTCAGAGCACACTTGAAGCTGAATTACTACTATGTAGTATTAAGAAAGTAGAAATTCTCACCTGGATAATTTTGTATTAATTTTCCTTGGTTAAGCTGTGGACTTTGTCATGTATTTTATGGTGATTTTGGTTCATTCTCAGGAGATGATACTGTTCAGTGGATATATCTAGCTGTAAGAATAAATGAACGTATTTGAGTGATAATCTTGTTTGTTGTCTTGCTGCTGTTCAATAACATCACAAAACAGTGCTTCGTAAAGCAAATAGACTTCCGTGTGATGTAGTCTGAAGATGATTCAGTAGGTATAGTTTCATTTTGCAGTTGATGTGTGAAGAGGAAACAGTGCAGAGAGGAAATGAATTTTATGTAATAAATTTTTTGGCACTTTTTTTTTTTTTCATGGGACAGGTAAATTTTGTGCTGTTAAGAAGTTTTAAACTTGATTATATTGGAGAAGCTACAGAATAGTTTGTAGTTTTGTGTATTCAAGGTGTTGATTAAGAAACAAAGGCAGGAAAAGGGATACAGCTGTCATTGACAGTCGGTGCAAGGCCAGTGCATAAGACTGTAAGAGGACGAGAAGCATTGCTTATCATGTCCTTTGAGGTAATTATACCATAAACTGGCTCAACTTAACTGCAGGTTGTTTTTTTTTCCAATGGCTTTTGCATTTAATAATACAAGGAGCAGCTTTCCAACTAACTGCACTGATGAAATTCCTCTTACTTGAACAGATACCTATTCAAAAATGTACCTGCTCAGGCAAGAAATGCTCCTGAGGAGAATAGCAGTTGTGCTTTGTATGTTGAATTTCACTGGGATTTGGGGCTGCATGTGATGGGGCTGGTGTTGGGCTGGGGTAGGTTTGGGATGAGGGATAAACCTCACTCCAGAAACTTCAGTCCTTCCTACTTGATTTTCAGGCAATCTTAAGTGTCTGCAGCTGCTGCTTTAGACTGCATTGCACTGATTTGCCCTTATCTCTAACACTAATTTCTTATTGATAGCTGAAGGTTGCTATGCGACCTTTGCAACTGGCTGTGAACTTCATGTGGGACATGTATGAAGACAGGCTGAGAAAGTTGGGGCTGTTCAGCCTGGAGAAGCTGTGTGAAGACCTCAGAGCAGCCTTCCAGTGTTTGAAGGGGGCCTGTAAGGATGCTGGGGAGGGACTCTTCACTAGGGACTGTAGTGACAGGACAAGGGGTAACGGGTTAAAACTTAGACAGGGGAGGTTTAGATTGGATATAAGGAAGAAATTCTTTCCTGTTAGGGTGGTGAGGCACTGGAATGGGTTGCCCAGGGAAGCTGTGAATGCTCCATCCCTGGCAGTGTTCAAGGCCAGGTTGGATGAAGCCTTGGGTGACATGGTTTAGTGTGAGGTGTCTCTGCCCATGGCAAGGGGGGTTGGAAGTAGATGATCTTAAGGTCCTTTCCAACCCTAACTATTCTATGATTCTGTGACATAGGCAACAGGTTGTGCTGTCAATTTGTTAGGTTTTATGTGTTTTGGTCACTCATTTCTACACCATGAACTAATTTAAGGACTGAGCTTTGAATTTCAATCTGCCAAGGAACAGAGAGATGGGGTCTCTCATCATCTGCATGCTGGTTGTGGTCCTTCTGTCTTGGCAGCAGGCGTGGGAGAGAGTAAAGTTTTACCTTAGCAGAGAAGAGGGAAGCATGCTAAATATGCTCTGCATTTCCTCCATGCCTTTTCCATCCTTGAGTGGAAAATTGCTCCCAATTTCCTCAGATTTGGAGGATTTACATTGGCACCCTTCCCACATTCCCATTTTAACTTCCAGTTGTACTTATTAGATAACACACTTGCATAGAAGCTTGTTTATAAGCAAAGGGAACATTTTTCCCCAATCTCTTCCTACCAGAGTTAAGCAGTGAGATGTCTTCTGGGTTCCAGGTGGCTGTTTCTCAAAACTAAATTGGTCCTTGCAGGATTGTGAGGATGTTAGAAGCCTGGGTGCCTTGAACTTTGATTTGAAATTGAGTATTGACATAACAGCTGCACCTGAGTGCACCTCTTTTTTCTAAGCTGTTGATGCTATAAAATCAAATTATAGAAGCAGAAGGAATATTCATATTTAGGTCATTTATGTCTAAAGGCTTTCTTTCTGTATTTCCAATTGCTTTCAGTGTGAGGGCCCTAATGAAGACTGGGAATGATAAGAGAAACTGAAATTAGTGTCCTGTGTTTTATCAAATGATTGATCACCTTATTATATGCATGGCAGTTTCTCTCTTGAAGTTAGTTTGAGTGTAACTACAGGTTCACCAGCATTGCCACAGAGAGGGGTGATTGCTGCGTGGGCAGGAGGTTTTGGTTGTATTTAGGGATAGGTAATAAGGAAGCCTTGTTAATGGAGACTTTGTGTTGGATGTTGTTCATCCTTCCCTGGATCATAGTACCATAGTAAGGCACTATGAATGTATTGAGAAAATTCACTTATCTCAGAACCCTGCCAAAGATCTTGTATGCCTGCTTTGTGTGGCAGTTCAGTTGTTTGGATGGTAGTAGCCAGACTCCTTGAATGATCTGTGATTTTCAACTAAGAGGAATTATTAGAGAGGATAAGGCAGAAGTAGGCAAAATCTGAGTGATACAGAGTAAATATAGAACCGTTAGTCATAATTTCTAATAACTCCAAATTTTAAAGAGGTGAGAATAAGTGAGCAAATGTAGATGATTTTTTTAATAAGGTACTTACCAGTAAAAGGAGATACTCTTTCGCAGAAGCACGATTTATCTATGGAACTCACTACTGCAGTATCTTTCTGTTGCTTATGAATTTTAAAAGTTGTTAGGCAAATTAATAGAGAAAAGGTATGCTAGGACTGTTAATCACTAAGATGCAGGTGCAATTTCTAGTGAAGCAGTCCCTAAGTCCCAGATTCCTGGAAGCCAGGAGATTATTTTGCATGTAGAATCATGATAATTTTCTGACTTCATATTCTTCTAGCATCTGCTTTTGGTCACAGTTAGAGGCAGCTTAATGGGCTACGTTGCTATTTGGAGTGAGGTAGTCCAATTACATGATATATGTGATGAAAATTTGGATGAGTTTTTCTCAGATGACCACTGCTTTGTCCAGAACAGTTCCATGAGGGTCAATGTTAGATATAACTTCAATTTTCACACATAGGGGGAAACCTGCAGTAAATAACGTGCTTAGTGCTGTGTTTCCTTAAGTTTTGATTAACTGCCTATTTGTAACCATCTGTTAAGAGCACAGATTGAGCTGACATATTTCAAAGCTACACAGCTGCTGCAAAGCTTTTATTACTTTATCACTGGAGAAATAATTGGATTATTGTGTGACAATCTGGAGGTTGTTAAGATTTTGGGTTTGATTCGTTTTCTTAAATGTGTACTGCTTTTTTTTTTTTTTTTTTTTTTTTTTTTTGGGGGTTTTTTTTTTTTTTTCTTTTATTGT
>NDXB01000942.1:111015-122895 GCA_002631895.1 Agapornis roseicollis
TGTTTTTTTTTTTTTTTTTTCTGCTTGAACTGGTGACGTGCAAAAAGTGTCACTGTGTGGATGGCTGATGCATTTGCCCTTCAGACTGTATTCACCCTTTTCTCAGATTAGAACAGATTGTGTACTATTGTTTGTGTATTATAACCATCATTTGGGTTAGTTTGTAAATACAATATTTACTCCCGCAGCATGAGTGTGGGTATAAGGTGGAGTATGGCCCAACTTCTTGGCAACTGAGAGATGAGCTTTCCTTTTCTGTGGCTTCAGTTTAGGCAATCCGCTGCTTCTTATGCAGTAAATATTACTTCTGTGTTTTTGCAGTGTGGGAGCTGCTGGGTAACTGGAGTCATCCTCTGCTATTCTGGGCTCAAGGCAAGTGGGTCTCAGATATACAGTATGGTCCTCTGCACCATCCTTGCTGCAGAGCCATTTCTATTCAGCAGCAGAGGGAATGAAAGTAGGAAAACCATTCAACTTGGGGAAAGTAACTGGGAAAACTTACAGGAATAAGCCCACTGCTAGGAAATAAAATCCAGAAGTAAAAAAACAAACAAAAACCAAACAAACAAAAAAGAAAAAAAACCAAAACAAAAAAACATCAGTGGGTTGTCAAAATGAGACAGGTAGAGAATAACAGGAAGGGAATAGGAAGCAGTAAGAGCCTGGGGAAGCGGATGCTGAATGCTACCCTGCCTTTATTTACAATGTCTTCACTTCAGTGTGTTTCTATGCATGTAGGCGAGCAAAGCGGAGAACACTGGCAGGAGATGAGTTGTTTAAATGAGTCCCAACAGTGTGTTTCATAATGTTTTGTGCAAATGTGTTTAGCCTTATAATTTCTGTTATTGCCATGTGATGCAATGCTTCCAAGGAAGCTTGTGGCTGCCTTGTCAAGCTTTAGTTTAAAGAGGGAAAAGCCTAAGTGAAAGCCACAGGCAGATGAGAGCAAATTCAGCCATGCCTCTGCTGAGCTTGTGCAGGTATCACGTGCTGCTCCAACAAGGGCATCCCTCCATCTCCTCCAGTCAAATGTGGTAGCGATGGGATTTATCTCCTTTCTCCCCCTCTGTAAATCTGATCATCTTGTACTTCACTCTGTAAATCTGATTAATCTTGTACTTTCACAGCAAGAAAAGAAAGCCCCACCATACCTTTGTTTCTCTCTCTGTGAGGTTCAGAAAATTGCTTTTGCTTCTTAGTGATGACGTGAGGTGAAAAAAACAATTTCAGTTTGTCTATGTGCTCTTTGATACTGGGACTGAATTCTGGAGATAGAAGTGAAGATACTGTGTTAAGCTGATATATCTACACTAGCATTCCTTCCTATTTGGGCAAAATCTGTTACTGCCTTGTGGATGCATATAATACCATTAAGGCCTATTAATTTTATATGGAATATAATGATGCTGTTATTACTCATATATCAATATAAATAGGGGGAAGACTGTGCAGCTTTAATTACATAGTAATGCAGTTAAAGCATTTTTTTGTAGGTGCCTGAACACTGCAAGTATAGTGGGGTTAGTCATAAAATCATTTGAATAAGTATCTGGCTATACAACTTCATTCAAATTAATTAATGTAAGAGATTTCTTTGAAAGCAGACAGTGAGTTCTCTGGATTCATCCAGCAGATGTATTTCTGTTGCCTGTTCTGATGTTTTCTCTAGTGATCAGGAAAACAGTAGAATAAGTCATTTTTTGTCAATGATGCAAGTGTTAGAATGTAAATACACTGTGAGTTTTGGAAGCAGCAGTCATGTAGTTAATGGGTATGCATTTCTAAGGCCACAGGTATATACTCTAGCTACTGTATGTGCATCTTTGGGACTGTAAAGGGGTAAATCTGCAGGTTCCATCAGCATTTTTTCTCAATGAGTTTTGATAATGATTTGACTATCTCTGCTTCACAGAATAAGGATGGTTGCTCAGTTGTTAACTGCCAAAGACGCTGTCCGTGAGGATATTCCTGTGCACAGAGGGGTCCATTCAGCTGCTCCCTTACAATGCAGATACAGTAGGTGATTTTGTTTTGGCTCTTCTTGTCCTTCTCTACTGTAAAAATGCTCAGTGTGAACCAACTCAAAAGCAAGTCCACAAGGGGTTTCAAAATCTGTGACCCATCTGTTTTTCTGCTCATATTCTCTCATTTGTGTTCTTTATGAGGAAGATTAATTCTGCTGTGGCAACTTTCACTGGCAGTGGGTTAACATAAGGGAATGTTTTGGTGTCTCATCTGGGATTTCTCATGCCCTATGTGTTCTCTTCAGTCTCAGCCTTTTAGTTCATGGAGTTGATTTTGTCATGCTTGTCCACTAACACATTGTGTAAGAATCCATGTAGCCTAGGAAATAGCCCCCAATCCCCTACACAGGCTGGAAAAACATCAGCACATATTACAGTGCCAGCTCTGACAGCATTTTTCATGTGCTAGCATTATTGTGATTTCACTCCCACCGGTAAGTTTTGTACAGAAACAGTTTCAAATTGAATAAGCCTCAAAACTTTCTCTAACTGGGACTTGGCAGAAGAAGAAATATAACATTTCCTATTAGCAATCATAAAGCAGTGGGCAGACGTTGCATTTTAGTGTAGGATTAAATGCTTGTTCCGGCTGTTTTCCATCTAGATAAATCAAGCCTACCCACCAGATCAAGATTGTATTTGGAAGCACTTACTAATGCGGTATGCTTTGTTGTAACTGTTTAGAAAAATGACTGAAAGTTTCAAGATGAGACAACATGAATCATAATCTTTGGATCCTGTTCACTCTTATGATTGACTTGCCTTCTTCCTACGTTCCTTTTAGCCCCCCTGGGAATTGTTGAAACTGTTCCATGCAGGAGCGTTGTGGTTTAAGCCCAGCTGGCAACTCAGAACCACACATTGCTGAGCTTTCCCTTGCAGCAATGGACTTGGATAAACCATCTGTCTGGGGATCCCTGAAACAGAAAACCAGACCATTCCTGCGAAACCTAAGCGTGAAGAAGACAAAGAAAAGGTCTAGCAAGATGGTGGAGAGGAAGGTCCGCTCCTTGGACCGACGCCTCAGTGTGTCTGTGCCTGACATGCTGGAGGTGGAAACTGTTACAGAAGAAGAAACGACTTATGTGAGTACTCAGGTGTTCTCAAACTGCTCCTCTGAGAGCTTCTCCAAGACTGTGATGTCCATGAAAAACAGGAACTCTTCAGTGAAGCCATTAGGAGAGGACTGGCCATGGGCATCGCAGCAGGTGTCACCCACAGAGGAGACAGTCACCCACCTGGATACGCAGGTTGCAGGCAGCCCTGTGTCAGAGGGGAAGAGAAAATCCAGCACAGACCTCTTTGAGCTGCTGCAGAGCACCCGCCTGAGCACTGCTCTGATGGATGAGGGGACAGAGGTAGGTGGCTTGGGCATCAGGCAGGCTCTGTGGCCCCATTGGGGTCATGCTTCTCCTTAATTGTCAGGGTTATAAAGGGATGGAGGAGGGGGCCCTATTCAAGGAATGAATGGGGGATAAAAATAGACATAAACCATTTGTGATGTACAGATTATTGGAGACTAATTCAGATATCCTTTCAGTCATAGAATCGTAGAATGGTTAAAGATGGAAGGGAACTTTAAGCTCATCCAGTTCCAATCCACTTCTACTAGATGAGGTTTCTCCAAGCCCCATCTGACAATGCCAGGGATGGGGCAGCCACGGCTTCTCTAGGTAACCTGTGCCAGCATCTCACCACCTTCATAGTAAAGAATTTCTCCCTGATGTCTAACCTAAATTTACCCTCTTTCAGTTTAAAACTATTCCCCCTTGTCCTGTCACTGTATGTCCTTGTAAAAAGTTCCCTCCAGGTTTCTTGTAGGCCCATTTAGGGAAGACTGTTAGTAGGTCCCCCCAGAGCTTTCTCATCTCCAGGATGAACAAGCCTAGCTCTCTCTGCTTGTCTTCAGAGCAGAGGTGTTTGAGCCCTCTGACCATTTTCATAGCCTTCTCTGGACTCGCTCCAGCAGCTCCATGTCCCTCTTGTGTTGTTGCTCCAGAGCTGGATGCAGGACTGCGGAAGGGAGGGGTTGTCCAATGAGGGCAGGATAGAAGGGGAGAATCACCTCCCTCAACCTGCTGGGCATGCTCTTTTTGATGCGGCCCAGGATACGGTTGGCTTTCTGGGCAGTCTGAAGCTACAAAATAACCCTGCTCCAGTTTGTTTCTGCTTTATACTGGCAAGGTTATGATCCTTCAGATTTGTTGGAATTGCTTACTGAAGTTGAGTTGTTGCAGCTCTCTGGGCTCTGAAAAGTGCTGCTGACACATTTGCCATCATTACCCTTATTGGTTAATATAGCTTACTAGGATCAGTTTATAGCAAAATCAATTTCTTCCCACTCAAGGCCCAGCTGAAGGCAAGAGGTAAAAGGTGATGGGTGAGGTGAACTCTGCTTGTACCTGGAATTAACCAAGGAAAGCATGTGATGGATAATGGGGGACATGTAGCAGCATGCTCAGGGCTGTCCTTTGGGCTTGCATTGTGATTATTCAGAGCAGTGCAAAACCAAAAGGTTTCTTCCGCATTCCCTATCTTGTTCCCCTTCTTAAATTTACTCCACCTCCACGGTCAGTACTTCTGTGGCTGGACATAATGTCCCAGGAAGAAGAGGATCAAAGACAAATGTGTTTCAAATCCAGCATAAACCAGTAATTCCTGCCTGGCCTGGGCAAAGTGGGGAATCCTCTGGAGTTGCACAATTGCTTTATAATATCAACAGCAGATGAATGCATGAGACAAAATTTCTTTCATTTATGTTTTGTGGAAGTGTATCTCCTGGTGAGTTTTCACTGGGCAGGTTAGACTTTGAACTTTCTGAAGCCGTTTTCCTATTCCCTAGTTGTTAACAGCTGTGGTAACTGCTTTCCATAGTCATCCAAGATACAAAAATGAGGAACACATTTCGGTTTAAAGCCCTCCTTTGGGATTGGTGATTTCACAGGTTAATTAACTTTTTTTAACTGCATGATCACGATGATGGTTAGTGCTGCCATGGGGAAAATGGTCTCTTTCTGATATAAAACTGCTTGTTCTGCATCTTGAAAGTCTGTGTATTCTCATCAAAGTAGTGTTAGTCTGTTGTGATATAAAGTGTCAGACTGGTAGTGACTGACCATCACTTCCAGTTTAGTGTTGCTGAATTGTTAAATTTGCTTCAACTTACTGGACTGTACCATAATGGCCTTGAGTTGCACCAGGAGAGAGTTAGATTGGACATGAAGAAAAATTTCTTCATCAAAAGGTGTGTCAGGCATTGAAACAGGCTGCCCAAGAAAGTGGTGAAGTCGCCATCCCTGGAGGTATTTAAAAGACATGTAGATGTGGTGCTCAGGGAAATGGTTTAGTGGTGGGCTTGCCAGTGCTGGGTTAATAGCTTGACTTGATGGTCTTAAAGGTCTTTCCCAACCTAAACTATTGTATGATTCTGTTATTATTCAGAAATCTAAATAAGAAAAATAGCATATCACTTTTTCTGTGCCTAAACCTTACTCTGAAGTCGTAGCAGCTCAGTATATGGTAGGTTGAACGTTATCAGTGTGTCATTATTTTAGGAGTTATCTGATATCTGCATTTCTTTTCTGCTGTTGTAGATGAACAACTTTAACCTAGAATTTACTGCAGCAGCACCAAAATTAATCCTAAATCCTGCTTTGACTTGGGGCAAACTAAGTGCTTTAGGAGGAGGTACTTGTATAACGATGGAATAGCTTAACCTCAAATCAAGTTTCCTCCAGATGCACATCCTGAGTCTGGCTGATTCTCTGCAGCATTTATATCTTTCCCAAAATGTGTATTGTGTATGTGCTTGTGTAAATCACTTAGTACTTACTTCTATGGCAAATCATCTCGCTGTGTGAATATCCTGCCTTCCTTCCTGTAATCTGCCTCCATTTACAACTTTCAAATGCATAAAGTTGTTTTTTTTTTTTTTTTCCTAAAGAACATATAACAGAGAGTGAAGCAAAGGAAAGTAGAAACTGATAAGGAATATTGAACAAATTTAGTTATATTTTAAATTGAATTTGGTGAAAACCTCAATATTCAGTTTTTCTGTACTTCACCTACCACTGCAGAATTTGTACTCCATATGCCTTGGATGGGAACAGTTCATTGTGAAAGTTGTTGGTCTCCTGATAGTGGATGGGGTTGCCGTGAGAAGCATGACAGTAATTTATATCTTTCTCTCGGGAGCATCATTGACTGATCAGTGAGGTAAATCAGGAGGAGGAAGGCAGATCCCTGGAACGAAACAAACTAAAAAAAGCAAAAAGTAGGTTGAGCTTTCTTTCCCTCTGAATTGCTTGTCATATGGCACCTACTCATTTCCTGGTCGTCTTTGGTCACCCAATACCATGGGATCCTTGCCAAGTATTGTGCATGAGCTTAATGTAGGCTTATGGTTTTTACACTCATCTGAACTCTCAGTACAGAGCTGCCAGTGCTCAGATCATGTCATCTTCCATAAAGGCTCTTGCCACAGTACTGTATTTACACTTACTAAGAGATTTACTATTTCTGTTCTCTATTGCAGCCCAGATAGGCAAACTGGAGGATGAGGAAGCAACAGAAATTGCATTGAACCCCTCCTAGAATCTCAGAATCATAGAATTTTAGAACAGTTTGGGTTGGAAGGAACCTTCAAAGGTCATCAAATCCAGCCCCCTTGCAATGAGCAGGGACATCTTTATCTGGATCAGGTTGCTCAGAGCCACATCCGCCCTGATTGATTCAGGTTGCAAAGGGCACTATTAGTGCTACTTTGAGCTGCATTTTGGGTTCGGTTCTGTGTCGTTGCTGAAATGTGCTAACAGCACTTTGTTTCTTACTAACACCTTGCAGAGTGTCACTGGCAACCAAAAGCCTCATCCTGTTGCTGATGCGCTCAGTGCCCTTTCTGTCTTTCTTCTGCAGAAAACAAGAGGAGATAAAGTTACAAAATATTGTCAGGAGGAACATTAGTTTGATTTTTATATATATACATGTGCATATGTGCATATAAACACACACACTCTTGTTTGATTTGTGTTTACACAGATATATTTGGAACCATGACCTGCTTGGAGGATGTGGCCACATTTGTTTATACTTCAAAGCTCAGAAACATCACTGTAGTTAGATAAAAATCTAGATTTCAGAACCATATTTTCAGTGAGGCTTTTGTTTATATATTCAGTGGGCTCACTGCAGTTGTGTACTTAAACTAATAGCAACTTGCATTATGTGGAGGAGCTAAAATGAAAAAAATCAAAGTTTTTTAATTTAGAAGTTATAATCTTTGTTCAAAACCTGATGTAATGCAAGTAATCAAAAAGCAGAATAAACACAAAACCGTAACTTTGAGGGTAATACTGTTATAAAAGATATCAAACTAGCAGAGAGGGTACTCATTCAATGCAGTTTTGTGATTCTGTGTTTATGCCATGTAAAACAAGCTGTAAAGAGAAACCATTATCAGTGCCAATGATGGTGCCTGAAGGAGATCCCTGTGAAGCCAGAGACTACAAGAAATGCTAGGTTTAATGTACACAAGTGAGATTTTATGCATACTAGTCAGGAAATTCACAGTTAGGGCTCCCCTAGCAGCCGTAACTCAGCTCTCTTGTGTGAGAAACTTCTGCTGCTGCTCTTTATGATGATGATTTTTCTACTTTTAATGTGTTTTTGCAAGGTGACTAAGTTACGATTCCTGTGGGAACCATAATGTTAATTTTTGTCTGTCATGTAAGTGAAATTTTCCTTGCAATGCTGGATTACTGTACTTCCTAATACGTAAGATATGTATCTGGGAGGAGGAGGAGGAGAATTACTGCACAAAAATGTATTTATATTTATTTCAGTGTATTAATATATTTAAGATTTATGATCTTTGATGGTTCCTTTTTTTTTTCTATTTGTATAGTGCTCTACACAATGCACCTCGCATCTGAGAAATTTGGATGTTACCACATTGCACATAATGACATTTTCACATGAGGATCAAATTCCACCTTGTGTGCATTTCTGTGGACTGAGTTTATTCTTAGCATAAATCTTTAGATTTGAATGGGCTGTGATTTCCTTGTGTTAGATCAAAAGTTGCCCAGGCACGTAGGTCCTCTTCAGCTAAAGTGATGATCATAGACTCTTATAGCAGTCAAAACAGCATCAGATGTGTATTGACTGATGAATCCCTTCCATATGTCCAGACAGTCTAGATGCTGTGCCACCGTAGCCTCAAGTTTTTAGGTGAGTCAGTAGTTAGGGTTTGACTTCCTCTCCTATGCTGGGCACCAAATAAAATCCCGTTAACTGCACAGAGTGGGAGAAAATACATGTCCAACATCTATTTTCCCCTTTTGTCATGGTTTAACCCAGCAGGCAGCCAAACATCACACAGCTCTTCACTCAACTTCCCCCTGCAGTTCAAGTTGCCATCTTCCATACCAGAGAGGCTTTCACTGCGTTGCTTGCTTGATTGTAGTGCATGTTTCTCACTCACACTTGAGTCAATTCCAGGCTACTGGCCGTGTTGTCCCAGCATTGGATCAGCCAGGTGACAATGTGCATGCCTGGATGGCAGCTAAAATATTTTTGCATATCTCACAGCTCACTCAGAGATAGGGATCAGGTTGTTACCACCTCATCCGAGTTCTGTATCTTGTCCTCCTGTTCTCATGATGGCCCTTCTTCAGTGTAGTCTGCCTCTTGAGCATACTGAATAGAATTGAGCAGGGCTCTGTAGGCATGTGCCAGGGCCCAGCATGTTGCAGTGATTTGTGTCTCTAGAATTGCCAGGGTGACAGCATACTTGTTCCATATATTTTATTAGTCTATCAGAATTCTGCACTTGTTCAGAGGTGAAGTTCCAAAACATTGGAGGTGCCTACTGGCCTAAGTATTTGCCTGTACTATCCGAGTATTCATAATTATCCAGTGTCAGGGTAGATCTCTGGGTGGTATTCCTAAATAGTTGCTTAAGTTTAAACAAGGCCTGAAATGCATTCAGGAGTAGGAGACATATCAACAGGAAGGTGCTGGTTTGAACATCCCAAGGATATTCAAAATTCTCAAGGGCTGTTGTAACTAACCTGGATCCTTAAATTATTGGTGTCTAATTCATTGTATTTTTTTTGTTTTATAGTACCCATGTGGAGAAATGGATTTAGACTCTTCCACATCATCTCAGTTTTTTGATGATCACATGGTAAGGCCTTTCATTTTAAAGCATTTTGAAAGTTGATCAGAAGCAGAACTTTAGCTTTAGGTTCTTTACTTCCTACAAATTAAAAAACACAGCAGGTGAAGAAGCCTTCTATAGATTTCCCCAGTGTGGTATTGTCCTGGGTTCAGCAGTAGCAGTCATTTTTCTCCTTCTTAGTAGCCAGTGCAGTGCTGTGGTTTTGACTTTCAGCCTGGGAACAGCGCTGATAACACCAGTGTTTTTAGTTGTTGCTCAGTAATGTTTACTCTGATCTGGGAAGCTGGGAGGAAGCAGAGACAGGACACCTGACCTAAACTAGCCAAAGGGGTTATTCCATACCACAGCACATCAGGCCCCGTATATAAACTGGGGGCAGTTACCCAGAAGGATTAGATCACTGCTCAAGCTGGGTATTGGTCAACAGGTGGTGAGTGGTTGTGTTCTCTTCCCTGGTTATTTCCCTTATTATTGGTGGTAGCATTAGTGGTTTTGTGTTATACCTTAGTTACTAAACTGTTCTTATATCAACCTGTGGGAGTTACATTCTTTCAGTTCTCCTCCCCATCCTTCTGGGAGCAGGGTGGGGGAAGAAGGAGGGGGACTGAGTGAGTGGCTGTGTGGTTCTGAGTTACCGGCTGGGCTTAAACGATGAATTTGTTTAATGATGGTTTTGTGGTTTTTTGTTTGTTGTTTTGTTTGGGTTGGTTTTTTTTTCAGTAGTGCAAAGCAGTTGCTAATGCTTTAAATAGACCCAAATGTTCTGGATATTTTGAAGTAGTCTATAATACCTATATTGTACTGATAACAGATGAAAACATCAGGATAAATACTTAACTAGCAGCCCATGAACAAAATGGATTAAAATAAAGATGGCAAGTACCTGAATGTGGCTGTAGGGTTTGTCAGACAAGAACAGTTTCAGGGCAGTGTGAAAAGACGTTGGCAGTTTTGACATATATTTCACATATAATGCATGCTTGCTTAGTCCAGATGAACTTCTCTATCTTTGCCCTCTGATAACATCTCAAGTGCTGTCTAGAGGCTGTTTTTGCTGGATGATGCTGAGGTTGTAACCTGGCAGCATCTCTCATGAACAGAAAACTTACTGAGTCTTACTGCAAAACCTCAGAACCAACACTGCCCACTGCTGTGTTTCTCTCTTTTAAACTGGATAAACAAATGCTGTCCTCTTAACAGCTGTGTGAAATGAGATGATTTCTCATGAGGTCTTCCTCATGAGGTCATCAATCAGTATGAATTAAATTGATGATCCTTATGGGTTGCTTCCAACTTGAGATAGTCTATGAATGCACAAGAAACACTTCGTTAAAAAATAATAGTGCAGAAAGGTGATAAGATTTGGAGGACTGTGCATAGAATTATAGAATGGTTAGCATGCATTTGTGATAGTTAATATTATTACTCACTTTCAGGTATAACCTCTCTTGGGTTACCCCTTGCTTTATTGAAGGTACCTGATGCTCTTAATTAGCCATTTTATAAACAAAGCCTGGGGAAGAAATAGCTTTTTTTCCCTCCTTTCTGTAAAAATTGTGCAAAGGAAAGACAAGAACTTTGTCTCTGCAAAACCAAGAGAACACCTGCTTCATTCATGGTCCACTTCAGGAGGTGCACAACAGTGACCAATTTTTTTGTTCTCCTTAGGTTCTAGAGGAAGCAAATGATTGCTTGGGTGACCTGCCCAACCCCTTTGCTTACCTACTGACCATCCACCTGAAGGAAGGCCGGAACCTGGTTATCAGAGATCGCTGTGGTGAGCCCTACTTTTCAGCTCATTTCCTCTGAAATTCACACAGATCCCCTATCAGTGACTTCAGTTTGGCAGCAGTTGGCTTCTTTTCATCTCTGATGCAACAAGTTATTGATTTATAGCTCTTGTGTAGGTCAGAGCAATCAACCATTGGGCTTATCCACCTTGGGTACACAGGGAAGACAGCTGCCCCTTCTGCCTGCTGTGCAGCTGCAAAGCACCTTCTTGGTGCAGATGCTGAATCCAGCCTATTCAGGAACTGCAGGGTCATTAACCTTGAGAAATTTAATCTGAGTTTAAAAAAAAACCCCAAACCTCAAAACCAACCAAACAAAATGAAAAAGATCAAAGAATATGTTGAAATCTGTTAAATGTGGAGCTGCTCTAAGAGTGCTTTTGCAAAGTTATCTGCAAAGATTTTATTGACAGGGAAATCATAGGAGCAGGGCTTGTAATATAAAAATCCCCTCTAATCTGGGATGCAATTTAAGGATGACAACATGCAAAAAAAAAAACCCAACCAAACAAAACAACCCCAATCCCAAAACCCACCCCCAAATGACATAGCACATAAATTGGAAAATACTTGGGGAATTCCTGGATAAACTGTGGGAAAGTGCCTGTTGCTGTAAGCCTGGCTCTTCTTCAGGCTATTGCAACAGGGAGTAAAAGTGCTTATGAGCAGCCAGTTGGTAGTTTCTCTGCTTGCTGTGGAGGGCTGTCCTGCCAGAGGCCCTTCAGAACCTTCAATCTGAACCTGTCAAAACTCTTCCATATGTCCACTCTCTCTGCATTTTACATTTATTCCTTATTTCATACTTTTTCTGAATGTGGAAACAGTTGTGTTTGCATTGCAAAATATATGAGAAGTTTGTTTTTTTTTTTTTTTTTTTTTTTTGTTT
>NDXB01000943.1:6280-75400 GCA_002631895.1 Agapornis roseicollis
CCCCCCCCCCCCGGCCCGGGTCAATCTGTCATAAATGTGTGTCTGGGATAGCACAGTCCCAGAGCTAAAGCAGCAGCGTTGATGTTAAGTCAAAATTGACTTTTGCAGCTTCTGGCTACAGTGGCCCTCATTCTTGCAGCCAAGACTCAACACCTTACCAATAAAAAGTACTAAAACTCATCTTCAAGGTGCTAATACAAACTCAGGAGGAAATGCCAGCAGAGACACACATATGCTTATACACACAGCTTCACATAATTACTGGATTATGGTCTCAGACCAAATTTAAAAACATGCTCCACTAAAGTGGAAATCACCCTACTGCTCATCAGCACCATCAGTCTTTAGACTGCCTGACAGCATATACGTCCTTTAGAGAAACAAAAACATTTATACACTCTTGATCAACACTTGGCAAAATGGCAGATATAGCCCTTTCAACTCTTGCTGTCATTTCCATGTCAGGGTTTTATTAAGAGATTTTTTTTTTACATGAACACAGAAAGCAATGTTCCAACTTTGGTTGATAGATGAAGGTGTCTGAGCCTGTCATAGGTGTTCAGTCTGTGTGCTCTGCTCTTGGTGCACTTTGTGCCCAAATAGTTGGAAAAACTCAATTTCATAGATTTTTTTTTTCATGACAGGAGAGCAAGACAACTTAACTCCAGACTTTCTAATAGGAAGAATTATTGAGAAAAGGAAAGAAGACTGAAACATAGGCACATTCCTCAGTGGAAGAAGCTGCTTTTCATCTATAGCAAAATAGTACCTATGATTTGTAAAGCCTTTGAATACTTTGTAATTAAAGATGCCATTCTCTGTGGAGATCCTCATGTTCTTTTTCTTCCTGTTCTAGGTTTTATGTCCTTTGCCCAATTTCCTTTATTTATTGAAAGAAATGAGAGCAAAAGGTTTATCAGCTTTTTACTCTTCCAGATCACTTTTACTTAAGTATTTTAAGTAATCACTTACACTAACTGGCTAAGGTAAGAACTTCTTTTTAAACTGATCTTGATTTCCACAGATAAGTCTGTGCCTATGAGTTGTACATAGATTTGCCTTGATGCTTGTCATTCACGGGATATGGTGGGTAACTTGATGGCATCCTTTCTGATCCCCAGCTGGGTGAAACTGTTTAAATACATGAATAAGGAATACTGAAACATTTCTATGCACACACATGCTTTTGTTTACAACCTAATATCAATGATCATCTCAGGAGCAGCCTTTCTTTAGACATCCAGTTGCCTGAATATTCATGAATAGCAAGAAATGGTGTGACTGAGCTAACCCACTACCATGAATTTGTGACCCAGCTGCTTTGATTTGATCTGCATTTAACAGCCTCTCCATCTCAGCATTTTCTAATATCCTCATCACTCTGACATGAAGCACATTTTTAGCTTGCTGCATTGCTGTGGAGGGGGGTACCTTCCTTGTTATGACAGCCTTGCTGACATTTATGGGTTTGTATTGAGGGGAATAAGCAGGCATATTATTAGCCACATCCTAGTCAGGACATAAGAAGAGAGAAAATCTAACTCTCTTCTCACAGTGTTCAGCTCTCCTGGGATTCATTTATTTCCTCCAAATCTAAGCTGAAGCACAAGCAACTACTTGAGGCTTGTAACACAGATAGTTTGCAAGTAGTGACCCAGTCTCTCCACTTTCAATTTTTGGACCAAATGTAAGTGCAAGTGAATTCTGTTTTCAACCTCTTTTGGCATAATATGGCACTACAAATCATAACTTATCCTTTTACTCCCAGTCTAAGCTCTCATGTAGGCTGCTGGCAGCAGAAATAAGAATCCTAAGGCTCTTTACATAATTTCTCACAATGTTAAAAGAGCATTAACAGAGACAGGAATCGTAATGGACTATTCTTTTCCAGCTGTGCTATAGGCTGTCTTGATGCACTAACAGTGGAGCATGAAAATACTAAAGAAATCCATGGATTACAACTGTCAAAATTAAGCTCATGGAAAATGGAAGATCACTAAAAGTGGCCAGACTAGTTAGGCCAAAAGAAAAATTACTCCAACTTTCTTCTGAAACCAACTGGGATACACAAAGGGCTTTAGCAGGTTGGCAGACATTAGAAAGGGAAGGTGCATTAGGAATGCCAGTGCATTACAGCTTCCATGGCTCCAGCAGGATTGCTCCCTACACAAGGCTCCCTACTCTACTTGGAAGCCCAGTTTTGAATGGGCCAAGTGAGGGGTCTGCTGCAGCAACTTCCTTTGGGGAAATGATTTCACAAATCCAGGAAATTTTACTGTTGAGAATGCTTCCTGACCTACACAGTGAACTTTCATGGGCTTTGATCTTCATACACACAGGCAAATTCACTTAGACTTTTTCTTTCATTTCTTTTGCAAATCACAGTCAAAACAACATGCATTATAGGAAAGGTATCAGTTAGGGTTTTTACTCAAATCCTACAAAAATAATGGAATCATGTCTCTTTGAACACCTCCATTCCATCACCTCTGCCTTGAAAGTTCATCAAAACTATCACATTTTACCCTCATTTTCTGAGTGATGCTGCTGTCATCAGCCTTTCACTTCTTTAACCCACTTTACCTACAGAGCTCTCTTTAATACCTAAATAATTTTTCATTCCCAGTGCACTATGCCTTCATAAAATAACATTCAAATCTTTCTTAAAGACTTATTTCCTTGTAAGATCATAAACCTTAACCTTCATCAGTCTATGACATGTACATAATTTGATGTGACACACAGACAGATAGATAGATAGATAGCATGCCAAGTTAACACCTTCCCAGAAACCTCCCCATATAGTTTTCATTTTTGGATGTATTGATTTTAAATCTCTCCCCTTGGGTACAGCCTTTCAAGGGTACAACTAGTTGTTTACTAGACAATAAAGACAATAAAAACAAACTTTTAAAGAAAACAAATGCAACGAAATTGCTGTGGCTGCAACCTGTGTTTGTCATGGGTGTTATTATGCCTGTCATTCCTTCTTTGTTCCAGGTGGGCAAAACTCAACAGCAACAACAAAACCAGACATTATAGTTGTCTGGTACTAAAGTCTTTGTATTTCACAGTCTATGTCTCTCTTCCCTTGAGTTATTAAAAATATATAAGGCAATATCATGTTTATTGTGGAATATTGAGCCAATGTCACTCAAAAGATCCTGATCTTACCCTTAAGCAATTACTTCCCATCTTTATCTTCTCTCTCTGCAAAACAATGTGCTTTGTTGCTCTAGTCAAGTCAAATCCAGAATGTCAGGTGGAGGGAGGGACAGGAACAACACCACCACCTACTCAGAAATGCATATTTGAGCTTTAATATAAACTTGTCAACAAATATAAAAGCATAAAATCTTCTCTATCATTTTGCAGCTTTTCTTCCTGTAAGTTTCTCAGTTACTTCATTCTGCGCTTTTTTTTACTCACTCCTCTTCTTTCAGTGAAATTGGCAAAGGCTTAAAAAAAAATAAAAATAAAAGGCTATTTGATGTTTTGTGCTGCTGAAACACAAGAACAGATGGGAGATGAGACTAACAGGTGACCTCTGTAGACAGCCCAGGAAACCAAAAAAAAAGGGAAAAAAATGTTTAAAC
Organism: Agapornis roseicollis; assembly: GCA_002631895.1. Classification (NCBI taxonomy): domain Eukaryota; kingdom Metazoa; phylum Chordata; class Aves; order Psittaciformes; family Psittacidae; genus Agapornis; species Agapornis roseicollis. Next base: position 9,877 of record NDXB01000943.1, read on the forward strand.
CACCAGTGTTAACAGAAGAAAGAAAGAAAAAGTTCCTATAATCTGCTCTAAAATAAGCTGTTCACTCTAGAAGCATATGTTTGTATTACCAGTAATTTTATGGTGGGCAAAGCTAAATGATCTCATATTTGATGTAGGCTAAAAGCAAAAGTTACCATGGGTCAGATGACTTTAGGAGATTGTTCAGCTGCACTAAATCATAAATTTAAGATCCAACACAGATTAGTTAATCCAGTGCAATGTTTCAATGCAGAAGACTGTGCTGGACTAGAAGAGAAGGAAAGGAACCCTCTTGACCTCTATGGTTGATCATTCACTAACATCTTTAAAATTGTCTGCCTACTTTTCTGAGCAATGCAGCTCACAATTTTTTAAATCCAAGAGAGATTCCCATTACCTGAGTCTAGCACAAAAATACTGTTAGTAGAGGAAAAAATGTATTTTTTTAAAAAAAAAAAAAAAAACCAAAAAAAACCAAAAAAAACAATCAAAAAAAATTACATTTTCATTATCTATAGTCAGATCATTCTTTCTGCATACCCAGGCTTATCTCTGCCATATTATTCTAAAGTGACTTCTTCTTATCCATCTTTTGAGTTACAAACATCATTTTAGATTTGAAAAACTCCTCATTACAAATTTCATTGAATCAGATAACTTCTTATGAGAATGTTTATCTCAAAAAATAAGCATTTACTGACCAACAGAAAAACCTTATTGCATCATCTCTATATTAGTTTCATAATTTTCTATACTCAAGTTGTGCTGAAGCAACATACCAGTCCTTATACTGTGGAAAAACATACAGCTGTTGTGGGTATCAGGAAGAGTAAAAAAGTTCAGAAATTGATGAAATGGGACTAGCTCTCACTCTGTTATGAGGCCATGAGGTTTATGAAGTATCGTGACATGCAGACCTTTTTTTCCCATCTTTGGAGTGACCTACATGAACATAACACAGATATGTAATTCAATTGTATTATTATTTCTCCAATTTCCACAGAAGTTACTTTGCAGAAGAAATTTGATCACACACAGTGATGCAGGCTGCTTTGTCCACTTTCAATCCCAGTCAACTTCTAATCTGCACTTCTATTGCCAACAAGTATAACTAATCGTACCTGGCCAGAAGAGAAGAATTATGCTTCAGATTCTCAAAGATCACTTTCTTTGAACTTTACTAGGAGAGACCCAGGAAAACAAATACACAACTCATAACCTCATTATTTATGACAGGATTTATGAATATGTAACATCCAGGCATCTAATGATTTCCAGGTGCACATCACCAACTAGCTCATGCTGAATTATTTAGCCAGCTGGCCTAGTTTGTCAGCAGTAGTGTAGACACAGCTTCAGAGTGGGTTGTGTAGTTGGACTTGTAGCTTTATATATGATCAGAGAAAGCAAGAAAACTCCTGACATGGAAAGAGTGTTTCCTACAAGTGAAGGCATGCCAAAAATCCAGTTATATAACAAATCCAGGGTTATCCTTGAAAAGTACAGCAGTAGTCTTGGTCAAAGACAAATGTGTCACTTTCATCTTCTTATCTCAGCAATCAGACCAAGGAACATAGAAAATGCAAATAGGAATATCTGAATATCTTCTAGGATAAAATAAAAACTCTGGTGCAGACAACTCACTTTTCTTTACAGTGTAACTAATGAAAACATTTGCTGAGTGTCTTCCTTACTCAGGTTTGTTTTTCTTTAGTTTTACATGTTCATGTCTCTATTTATACATCATGATACAAACTGAAGCTGGAAGGAAATGATTAACATTGTATTAAGGTTAGAGATGAACCACTAAGAAAAAGGGCAATATTACAAATCCTCAAGAAAATGTTTTTGATGATCCGTTGGAGCATGAACATCTGAATTTAATATAGAGAAGGGGAAGTGCAATAAATTTTTTTTGAGCAATCAGATCTATGTTCTTTACTCAATAGAGGGTGTGTTGTCTAGAATATCAGGTACTGGATACCAGTAATTTACCCAAATCACAAATCAGAAACAATGTTGGACCAGTCATAGGAATACTGGGGAGGGATTCTTCATTAGGGACTGTAGTGACAGGACAAGGAGTAACAGGTTCAAACTTAAACAGGGGAGGTTTAGACTAGATATAAGGAAGAAATTCTTTACTGTGAGGGTGGTGAGACACTGGAATGGGTTGCTCAAGGAGGTTGTGAGTGCTCCATCCCTGGCAGTGTTCAAGGCCAGGCTGGACAAAGCCTTGTGTGGCATGATTTAGTGTGAGGTGTCCCTGATTATGTCAGGGGTTTTGGAACTAGATGATCTTAAGGTCCTTTCCAACCCTGACTATTCTATCATTTAGTAAAATTAATTTGCTTAACTGCAGAGGATGCAGATGATTAGCATTTTGAAATCAGCAAATTCAAACCAGTCATGTTGCATCATGTTTGATACCAAAAAAATTAAATGTGGGAGCTGGGAACATCTTTAGATTATTTAACCCTTTAAGGATTTTTTTTTTTCTTAGTTACTAGTTGGGAGAAAAGCATGGACTTTGAAATAAAAGAACATGTGACAACTGCTTTGTGTTTTTACCAGAACAGAACCCCTAAGTGAAACCTGTTTTTTCTGGTATTTCCCAGGGTTTAGTTACCAGTAAAGCAAATTTCCCCTACTACTTGTGGTTTTATTTTGATCTGGGCTGGAATGGATCCCAACAGCTTCTGTTTAACAAAGCCCATTTTTGCTGAAGAATCGTTTCAGGAAGGAATATAATCTTCCTTTTGAGACATCAAGGAACCGAAAAATTACCACTGTCCTTGTTTATTTTTTCCTACTGCTCAAATTTTTGCTTTATACCTAATTTAATTTGCTTGCTTTCCCCCCCTCCCACCCACCCCACCCAGCTCAGTTTATACATTCTGATTTTCATGACATATTCTGACACTAGATTAAAGAACCCTTTACCACCAGGCATTTTCTTCTTGGGAAGGTACACACTGCAATCAAGTCACTCCTGTAGGAAAAACCAAAGAGATCGAGCTCTTAAGTCTCTCAGTATAATATTTTTCTCTAGCACTTCAACTATTTTTTCAACATTCGCTTTAAAATGTAGATAGATACTTCCTGGACTCAATATTCTGGTATTGGCTCTCACTATACTGTGTACAGTGTAAATCCCTCTCTGATCCTACTTGTTACTCCTTCTTACATTTTGAGGGACTGAGCATTTTTGTTGTTTGCATTTTTTCCCCACAGGAGTGTTCTGGGAGTCTCATGTCACATTGATTTTCATCTCTAAGCCCTATGTTCCTGGGAACAGGGCCTGATTCTGTAACCTCAGCATGAATCCCATTTACTAGACATACAGCTCTGATTTAGCTTATTTGAACTTTTACCTCTTTCATGAATTGACCTTATTTTCCCGGTAATGTCAATCACTTCTTATGACTGCCCTCTTTTCACTAGTGTTTACCATCAGTCAGTTTTTTGTGTCATCTTCAAATCTGAAATCATGAAGGATTTAGTATTTACTGTGTTTTGATTTCACAGCTTAAGTAATCAAAAAGAAAGAAGCAGGGAAAACAGGCAACTGTATTTCTTCTTGTTTACCTTACAGACATTTTCTCATGAAGATTCTTCTCCATCACAATGCTTCTGAACAACTGGAGGATTTGAAAATTTAAGTCAGTATCCTGCACACTGCATGTTTTCCACAAAGAGCTGAATCTGAATCTCACTTGTCCTCTCCCTTTAAGGCACCAGAAATCTGAATTTATATTCTGCACCCTGTTGCAAGGAGAGGCTTTGTGTAATAGAACAAAATACAATATGAATTAAGGAGACAATGATTGGAGGCACAAAAGTTACCATCGCCTCTTTAGAATGAGAAAGTGTGTATCTTCCATCAGCCATAAGACTCTGCAACTCAAAGGTGATTCTTAATGGAACTGGCTTGAAATTGAAGATAATTTTGTATGAAGCTGACATGCTTTTTGGGAAAAAGTCTCAATTCACAGTGAAGATTTTGTAACTCCTCTTGTCATAGTTATAAAAAAATAGATTTTCATGTAAAAGTAACCAAAAAAGAATCTTCTTGCTTGCTAGCTGCTTATCTAGGAGGAATTTTCAATGTGATTTTGCTTCCAAAAGAGGGAAAATAAAACTGGCTCTTGCCTGGTAACTCCATTGAAGAAAATGTGGGGTCCTGGGCTTACCCTTTATCAAACTTCAATGGTAAGCCAGTAAGGGAGAGCTTAAGACTCCTTCAGTTAGACAGCTGACATCCAGCTCTTAAACCAGTGGTGGTACACACTTGCAAGAGGCAGCTCTTGTTCCTTCCTGAAGAATATCTTCCACAATTAACTCATCTGGTTTTATTCTAAATTATCTACCACTATGAAATAACATAACAGGAAATATTTTCACTGGCCCTATGAAGATTAAAACCTCTTATTTTAATGGAGACCTATCGCTCATGTTTGTACTTAGGCAGCTTAATACAAAATTATTGAAAGACTGAATCTGGCAAATGTGGATGCAGATTTAATCTCCTAGAGAGTCTTGAAAGGGATTTCTGGCTCTGGGATTAAATGAAAGATACTTCAATATAATCACAAGGGGTGGAAATCTGGGAGATCTGAGTCCAGTTTACCATGAAATTACTTCTTGCTGTTCACATATTTATCTCCAGGACTAAAGAAAACAGCTTTGTCACTATGGTTTATTTCAGAGATTTTCTTGCGCTTGGTCTTGGTAGCCTCTTTTTAAGATAAAAGTCTGTGAGGCTGATTTTCAAAGATGGGTTCCAATTTCAGATGCACCAATTTCAGCTGAAAAAAAAAAATCACCACTGCATTTCTGCAGAAAATATCCTTCACTTCTACTGTAGCTGGACATGATCAGTAGTCTAAAATCTGTCACTGAATACTGTGAAGATGAGTGAGCACCCAATACTGAAACATCAGTGTCCTCATTTGAAACGTTTTGCCAAAGTTTTCCTGTGTCTTCCCTTGCACTCACATGCCCCAGCTTGGCATAACCTATTATTAATGTGAATAAATTATTGTAGTCTGGGATCCCAGGGAAATGTACTGATGCCCAAACATCATCCAGCACCCAAAGGGGGTTTATAAGGGTGCTGGGGAGGGATTCTTCATTAGGGACTGCAGTGATAGGACAAGGAGTAACAAGTTCAAACTTAAACAGGGGAAGTTTAGATAGGGTATAAGGAAGAAATTCTTTACTGTGCGGGTGGTGAGGCACTGGAATGGGTTGCCCAAGGAAGTTGTGAGTGCTCCATCCCTGGCAGTGTTCAAGGCCAGGTTGGACAGAGCCTTAGGTGACATGGTTTAGTGTGGGGTGTCCCTGATTATGTCAGGGGTTTTGGAACTAGATGATCTTAAGGACCTTTCCAACCCTAACTATTCTGTGATTCTATGATTACTTTTCTTCTTTTAGCAAATAGCCGGTCGCTTCTCCTTGAAACTATACACATTTTTTGCTATGCAAACAGCAGGTTTTATGTGTCATCATGAAATGCCTGAAAAAGAGTTAGAAATATCACCAAACCATTATCCTAAACGTGTCCTACTAATAAGGTATTCTACTGCTACCTCTAGGAGCAGTTCTGTGAAATGGATGGCGGAAGTTCAACTTCCTTTCAACTCTTAGCACCTCTGGTTTAAATGTTTAGCTTTCAAAGCTTCTGAGGAGGGTGAGAAATAATTTCTCTGCTTATATTTTTTAAAGTGGTATGCTATTTGAAAGCAGAAAGAAGAATGAAATGGGCCAGAAGAATAAAAAACAACTCATAGATTCCATTGTGTTGACAGTGGAGCTCTAAAGTGAAGAATGTCCCCTTATAATTTAAAACTATTTTTTCCTGTGATTCTAGCAGATTTTGAAAAGATACAAACAAAAAAAAGAGCCAGGTTTGGGAATTAGCCTGCAGTCAACCAGAAAGAGTTTTTCATGCCTTTTTCCAATATGCCATTTTGTCATCAGAGCCTGGCAAGTCCTAAAGAGACAGATACCTGGCTTAACTGGAAGGAGAAATCCCCCTCATTAAATCCTCACAGCATAATCTTAAAACCCTTCCTGAAACCCGAGATTTGGATAAAACCATTTTCAACCCTGCTAGCAAGGGACACTACAAGACAATCTCCTACAAAACACTTCGTGGTGATATGTGTGCGGAAATGTGTACAAGTGCCTGCTTATAAAGCGCTCTCAGCCCTGGGGAGGGGGAAGTGAGCAGGAACTATACTTTAATATCAGGAAGGGTAAAAAATGTCAGATTTCAGGCACATTGTATTTTCCTGCCTTGTTTAATCTCCATTGAGGGGGAGAATGGAGATATGTGTCTGAATTGTTTGCTTTTCTCTTTGTCATTACCCATATAACAGCTTAAACTCTCCCCTTCTAAATCTGAGGTGACTTTTAGAGGTTCCCTATCAAACACAGACACTATACAACACTGTTTTAGATTACACTTTGTCAGCAAATCGGCACTTTAGATACTAAATGATAGCCTGTGCTCTACAGCCATGCTATCATTCTTGCTCTAAGATCTTGTCAGAGCCTACAAATTAAGCAGGATATTGCCCTGGAGTTACATGAAAAGGAGGGCTGTAAGCAACAGGAAGATGCTGCCTCAAGTCTCAGGACTTAAATAAAATTCTCTCCTATCTGGCGCAGGACAGGACTACCACCCCAGCAGAGGCTGCCCATTTTAATCTACACATTACTGAATGAGCAGCAGCATTAGGTTGCTACCTAATGCTATTCCCTGAAGACTCTGCATCATGGGTGTCTCCATTCATAAGATCTTCATCTCCTACTGCACTACTGTGGTAGCCAAGCTATAAGAGATGCTGCCCAAGAATGCACTGACTCTGAAACAATAGCTCTGACAACAGCTTATCTCCACAGGGCAGTAAGTCATTACTCTGACAATCTGAATCAACATTGCCCAGGAACAGCATGAGTTCCTGAAAGAAAAGGAAGATATAGCCACCCATCTCACACCTCTGCCACATTCCCATTTACATTTTAACCCCAGGTCTGAGAATTGAGGAAGCCTTACACTTCAGCCCATTGCTAGCCTGCTACTGAGGAGATGAAAAAAGCCCTTTGATACTGCCTATAACTACGAGAAAGACTCAGTCAGAAAATGAAAAAAAGAATGATGCTCTTGTGTGGTGTTCTTTGGATCTCCAACACTACTTTGATTCAGTGGTGAATATCCCACAGCAATTAGGCATGAAACTAAGGATGAATATAATTGCATCTGGCAGCCTTCCCAGAAGGAGTACCTAAATGCTGTTTTCACATCTGCAGGTATGTTTACCTTAGGGACAGGACCTCTACAGGACTGTACCATCTACAAAGTTCTTTGCTATTCCTAAAAAAGGGGATATCTGATTTCAAAGTCATTATTAGGCTTGCATGGTGCAGTGGTTTCAGTGCATGCAAACTACATGAATGATCACAGAACATCTCATCATTACTATTTATTTTGAGTAACAAACACCTTGTAGAGGACAGGGATCAGGGTGACAAACCTCTCTGGTTTGGGGCAGATGTTGCATTGCTCTTTCTTCTGGTGTTTGAGCAGCAATGAGCTGTAGCACTGTGACAGCAGAATGAGAGCAGTGCCACTTTCCCAGTCCATAGCCAGATGCATTCAGGCCATACATACACCCCAAGTTCGAGGCTAATGCAAAGGGCTGCGCAAGTGGAAGGTTGCCCTTTGACAAGGTAGAGCTCCCCCTGGCCCAGCACTTGCGAGGGTGCGACTCAGCCCCAATCACCGTGGATTCACAGAGCACAAAAGGGCAAAACAGTCACAGAGCCATCCTGCTCAGGAACTCCTTTAAGAACCCTTCTGCCGCTGCCAGCTGGAAGGGAAAGCTAGAGAAAGGACCAGGCAGCAGAAGGCAGCACCTGACCTGAAAGCCTGCTCGGCTGACTCCAGCAAATAGTTTCAGTGCTCTCTGGTGGTAGATAAAATCCCTACCCATCTTCCCAGCCTGAAAAGAAAGGGGTGCATGTGCTGAATTTCAAGCCCCTCTTCTTCTGTGCAAGTACAAGGTGATGAAGTCTAGGACCATAAGCAAATATACAGATAATCACAGACATGCATTTTAAAATCCATGGAAGAGTTGGGCAGATCGATACAATTAAAATTCTCAGCACTGTAACAGTTTATTTTTAATAACTTTGTGAAAAGCAAAGGCTTTTCTGCTCTGTCATGGACACATTTTTTATATGGAAATTAATGCCACAAGCAAAAAATAAATACTTTCTTGTCTTTAAGTGAATGCCCACATGCCAGTTTCACCAGCATGAAAACTGTTAAGATTTTCATTTCTCAGTATCTGCTCTGGCACCTCTGCCAGGGACTTGCTGGCAGACCTGAGCCTGCACTGACTATGTACTGACTCAAGTACAGTCAAGCTGGGCCATAAGCACATGGGCCATCAGCACATATATATATATGTGCTCAACACAACCTCAGCAAGCAGGATACTGTTGCAGAAATGTGACCTATGATATTGCTGGTTTGGAGGGCAGGCAGGCAGAGACATCTGTCTATACTGAATATAGAATTAAACATTTTAAAACTAAAAGAAAAACCTATTAGGACACAGCCAACTAACAATTACTGAATTCAGTCATGCAAATTTTACATCAGAATAATTCAGCTAAAGCCGTGAGAAAAGCAATAGACATCATCTGGAGTCACAAATCTCAGTGCAGAATTTACTCTCACCTGTGAGCATGAGACTGAAACAGGCTGGCTGGGCAGCTAAAATAAGAGGAAGAAGAAGAAAAGGAAAAAAGTTCAAGGTACTTTCCAAAGCCCTGTTTTAGTCCAGTCCTAGAGTTGGATCTAAAGAGTTAGACACCAGGTCAGTTCAGACTTAAGCTGCCACACAGCACCTGAGTCCCACTTGATGTTCAGCTACAGGCTCTCAGCTCAAGGCAAATGCAAGGGAGCTCAACCTAACTCACAGTCAAAAATATCAGTTACACTGAAACATTTTGTTTGCTGTAAGCTAAAAGAACACCTACCCCAGCTGAGGTTTGGTAACCTTTGCATAGATGTGACTTTTTTCCCTTATCAGGTCAGTCACATTCCTACTGAACTCCCTGAAGGAGATACAATTAAGCCAGGCAAATAGTTTCCTATGAGCTAGATGTCCTTTTTCACTCTCCACAAAATACACACACTTCTTCGAGCATTTGTGTGGTTTGCTTTGAATACTCAATATGAAAAATAAAACATTTCACATGGATTTCTTTTAAGCAAGTAATAGAAAAAATCCATAGCCAATGCATGATCAATCAGAAAAACCAAAAATATAACAAAATTGAAGTATAAGCGATTTGTCAGAAGCTTCCCTTGCTTCTACATTGGGCTCTCTAGTATCAGTCTGGGAGAGATGGGGCAGGAAAACATCACACAGAAGAAATACCCTTGACTAACTCCTTGATCCCCAGAAGCAGACATCTGCAACACTTCATGCTGTAAGACTCACAGCAGGTTCTACTGTTGCTATGGTTATTCCAAACCTTCTTTTCAACAGGAGAGAAAGAAATTCTCCAGGTCTCTGCAGCACAAAGCTGTCTCACTGTCCATATGAGGGTGGGCTTCAACAGCATCACCCTAAATATAAAGATCAAGTTAAAGTCACTTAAGTATTTAAAAAGAATGAAAATGTGAACTAATTAATTGGTGGAAGAAGGAAGGGAGGGAGGAAGGAGGGGAGGAAAGAAGGAAGTAGGGAGGGAAGGGAGGGAAGGGAGGGAAGGGAGGGAAGGAAGGAAGAAAGGAAGGAAGGAAGGAAGGAAGGAAGGAAGGAAGGAAGGAAGGAAGGAAGGAAGGAAGGAAGGAAGGAAGGAAGGAAGGAAGGAAAAGAAGAAGCACACATCTCTGTAAAGTGTTCTTTTCCCAATTTTGCAAGTATAGCCTCAAAACACTGAGTGGGATACAGATCTCAGGAGGTACAGAAATAAACTTGAGTTCTGTCACTAACTATAGTGTTTTTTTCAGCATCTAGATTGTAAATTCAATAGAAGTGCTAGCATCTGAATGGAAGTATTAACCAGTAAAGTCAGTGCTGAGCAGGAAAAGGCTTACAATACGTTTGTTATCCCCTCAGGTGGCTGATTAGCAATGTAATGTAATGAATTATTTAACTCACACACTATTTTCTTCCCCACGATTTTTTTTATATTCTTCCCCACTCCTTCAAGCAGGCAATGGGCTTGAGTTTTCTAGAATATGAATAAAATCAAGAGTCATGATTTCACCACTTCTATTATTCAGCAATACTATATTAGAAGCTGGACAGTTCTGTTCATTATTCCCTAGCAGTGACTGACACTTCACTGCAAAACCACAGAGCGACTTGGATGCTACCATTTAAATGCAGATTGTATCAAGTCAAGGAAGGGTGAAACCCTAACAGAACCCTAGTGACAGAGAATTTCCTCAGGTGTCTTCACTTCAGGGTAACATGCCAGAGACCTGTGCTGTGCACTGTTTTCACCTCCTACAGTGCAGATTTAACTCCCAATCAGGGATGCATTTAATGGTCTTATTCAAGACTCCATGAGAGCACATCACTACTGAGAGCCCGCTTTCCTGCTCCTATTCAATAATTTTCCACTTATTCATCTGAGGTCACATTGGTTTTCAGCAACAGCCTCCCACTGAGAACTCTTGTTCTGCCAATTAGGTACTCTGACTTCTGACTCCTTTCAGGGTCACTGTTTCCCTGAAAGCAAGTACCAGCTCTGCATGTGTATCCTATTGTCCTTGTTCCCAAACACACGACCTCACATTTGGTTACATTAACGTTTGTTCTAGTTAAACAAGATCCACTTCCCAATAAACTAGACTGATCTGTCAAACTGAGCAAACTTTACCACTGTTTACTCTTAACTAATACTGTACTCTTTGAAGATTTTACAGGCACTATATCCTCATTACTGAGTCACAAATAAAATCTCTGAATTGCATTAGGCCAGGAAAGATCCCTGTGGAATTGCGCTGGAAATACATTCTGTGGATTCTGAGTCCTCATTTACAATTCCTTTTTTGAAATCCATCAGCCAATTATAATCCATTTATTATGCAGCACATTAATTTTTCCTAGTTTTAATTTTTTAATTGGAATGTCATGTGGTATGAAGTCAAATGCTTTTGAGAAGTGCAGGTAGATGTCAGCACAGCTCCTTTTATCAGCCAACCTTGTCAAAGTTGTGTTTGCTTAAGGAGATCTCTTCTCCACAAAGTGAGATGTGCAACAGTTGCTGATTAAGACTGTTTGGAACAAAATGCTGCATCTGTACTCTTAATGAGCAATGAGGAACTGTTGAAGCAGGATTTTGAATGGGAAGCAGAGCAGTTGTATTTTCTTACTGCCAAGCCCAAAGTTTTTCAATCACCATTCACTGCATTTACTTATAAAATCGTAGAATCATAGAATAGTTTGGGTTGGAAAGGACCTTAAGATCATCTAGTTTCAAAACCCCTGCCATGGGCAGGGACACCTAACACTAAGTCATGCCACATAAGGCTTTGTCCAGCCTGGCCTTGAACACTGCCAGGGATGGAGCATTCACAAGCTCCCTGGGCAACCCATTCCAGTGTCTCACCACCCTCACAGTAAAGAACTTCTTCCTTATATCTTACCTGAACTTCCCCTGTTAAAGTGTAAACCCATTACCCCTTGTCCTGTCACTACAGTCCCTAATGAAGAGTCGCTCCCCAGGATCCCTATAGGTCCCCTTCAGATACTGGAAGGCTGCTATGATGTCTCCATGCAGCCTTCTCTTCTCCAGGCTGAAGAGCCCCAACTTTCTCAACCTGTCTTCATACAGGAGATGCTCCAGTCCCCTGATCATCCTTATGGCCTCCTCTGGCCTTGTTCCAACACTTCCATGTCCTTTTTATGTTGAGGAAACCAGAACTGCACACAATACTCCAGGTGAGGTCTCACAAGAGCAGAGTAGAGGGGCAGGATGATCTCCTTTGACCTACTGATCACTCTCCTTTTGATGCAGCCCAGGATACGGTTGCTTTCTGGGCTGTGAGTACACACTGCAGTTGGCTCATGTTCATGTTCTCATCGCCCAACACCCCCAAGTCCTTCTCTGCAGGGCTGCTCTTAATCTCTTCTCTGCCCAACCTGTAGCTGTGCCTGGGTTGCTCCATCCCAGGTGTAGGACCTTGCACTTGGCATGGTTAAGCTTCATGAGGTTGGCATCAGCCCACCTCACAAGCATGTCAAGGTCCCTCTGGATGGCATTCCTTCCCTCCAGTGTATCCACCCAACCACACAGCTTGGTGTCATCAGCAAACTTGCTGACGGTGCACTCAATCCCACTGTCCATGTCAGCAACAAAGATGTTGAACAAGACTGGTCCCAACACCGATCCCTGAGGGACACCACTCATCACTGGCCTCCAGCCGGATACTGAGCCATTGACCACAACTCTTTGCGTGTGACCATCCAACCAGTTCTTTATCCACCAAGTGGTCCACCTATCAAATTGATGTCTCTCCAATCTAGAGACAAGGATGTCGTGTGGGACAGTGTATTGAAGAAAGGACATATTGCGGATTTCTCAGCACTTCAAGCCACAAATGCTTACCCTCCCCTGTGGTATAAAAAGATGAACTGAACAGCACATTTTCTTACTCCCTTCTCATTCTGGTTCACTAGCTCCTATCTGTCTTGTCTAAGGAGATCTTGTGGAACAGTCTATCTCAGCTTTCATCTCTATAGAGGCATGTGTCCTGGACAAAGCTAAGAAAGTGTCATGGCTTGATGATACTTGCTAAGAAATCTAGAAGACAGCTTTCATCTTAAGGGTGCAAGTGAATTACTGTGTGAGAAACATGGAGGCAGGACCTTCTCTGATAAGCTGATCTCTTAAGCTCTAGAGGACTGTCTCATCTGTTTCTGAATCAGTTTCTAGAAGAACAGGCAGATTACACAATACCTTCTTACAATCTGATCCTATCACAGAAGTCCTACCCACTCAAACAATAGTTATTTGGCATAGGGTGTCCGGACCACCCCGAGCTGAAAGAGTGAGGTTCCTGTCTTCCTCCTCACTCCCATCCATCCATATACAGACCAAAGCAGTGCTTTCTAGACTCACAAGCAGATGATTTAGTTTTCAACACTGTAAGGCAATAACATACAGAAAAGTGCTAGGGAGTTGGATTACCTCAGTAAAGCACTGGACAGAGGGAAAGGCATGACAGAGAAGGTGAAGAGATAAACATAAGAGTAGAAAAAGGGAGATACATTTTCCTTTAGTGTTAATGAACTACTAAAGCCAGATGGTGTTGATGGGCTATAGTTTGCAATACTATTTGGAATGCTTTCTCTGAAATTGCTAGGCAGCCTATGGAATATCAGGGAGTGACAATAATAATAAATCAGCACATAAGAATTTATGTAAAATTATTTTTTAACCATAATTTATAGACAGTGATTTAAAATACCAAATTTGTTTCAGTTGTTTAACATAACAACAAATTTTTCTTTTTCATTTTTTTTTTCTCCCCAATGGAAAATACATATTTCCTGACCCCACAAAGCAGAAGACTGACAAAAAGCACTGTATATTATCTGGGCACAGAAATGAATTTGTTGCTAGGGTCCAGTTCTGAACCCTCAGCAGGTTCAATACCATGAACCAGCTCTGAACCCCCAGCAGCTTCAATACCATGTGGTTCTACCTGCTATCAGTTACCAAAGAATTCACATAAAAAATACAGTACTTCTCTTGATGAATAAGAAGTATGTGTTACTTTGAAACTTTCTGTGTAATTTACCATGTGCAATTACAGTCATACTTATGCAATCCCATTAAAATCAGTATAGTAACATTCACCATATAAAAGATATCATTGGCAGGCACTGTACACGAACTTGAAACAGATAGATGTAAAACAGGACAGATTGATCTAGTACTGGAAGTCACTCCTTCTAAATTTAATACCGGACCTGACTTTGATTTGCTTTAGTTCTCTTGGATATAACAGCAGCCTTGTGATCTCAAGCTCATGATGCTATTAACTTGCATAATACAGTTTTACTCACTTTCAAGAATTGGTAATAGCTCCCTGTGGTCATTTTGGTCACCTCTTAAAATCAAGGTCTCTCTGGACATTCCTGCAAGTAATTTATGAATGGGTCAATGAAACCGTTAATAATTCCAGCTGTCTTCTCTCACTCCTCATGTTTCAAAGCAGTGAGTTTTACTCCCTTCTAATGTAGATAGCAACATTTCTTGCTTGGCTTAAGATGGGTGACTGCTATTGTTTCTGAACTGTTGCACAAATAAAATGTGGATTTGGACAGACTTTTCTAACATCCTACAACATACCATTTAAGAGGACAGGAAGTGAGGAAACACTTAATGTTGCATAATTCACTGAGATGCAAACCTGTACCACTGCACATGCCTATATTAATGAACTTTAGAAGCAAAAGGTTTAACTCCCTGCTAATGCCATTCGATCATAGCTACAGACACTGTCAAAAGCTGCTTCTGTAGATTACAGAGTCATACAGTATTGTGCTTGCTAACCATTGACAAGACCTGCAAAATAGTAGACATGTTCTGCTATAAACTGGTATTTGTGATGGCTGGTCTTTAACTAGCTGCTGTATTAGTTCAGAAAATGACTGTGCAGGAAGTAATGCTGCACATCAGGTCAGTGAGCTGTGAAGCTGCCTGAGTTACTGAGAAAACTCACCCTCATTGCTTGATCTTTTGCCATTTGAGAACTTGTGACAGCGATGATGAGCACCTATGAGGATGCAAACCATGCACTGGCTAGACAATATATGCACAGCAGGGAAAACACATTAAAACAAATTGTGACAGCCTGTCAACAAAGGTAGCTGTCCAAGCTAGGCTACTGTAACTTTACAATGACCTGGTAAGCCTGGACTTTCCTGCTGATGCATTGTTGAGCTTGTAACCATGCATTGACTTGAACAGAGTTATTAAGATTAGCACAAACGAGGCATGAATGGAAACAAATGTGTGCAAGCACCAGAAGAAACAGCGGAAGTGTTTAAAAAAATGGTCTGCATTGATATATAAGGATTCCGTTCCCAGAAATAGAAATGAGAAGTGTGCTGTTCATGTCAAGACCAGACAATCTGCACTCTGGTAAGACCATAGGTCAAATGAGTCATCAGGGGGAGATCCTGTCCTTTGAAACAAGAGGATGGCATCAAGGTCACAGTCCATCACATATGCCATTCATTTTCTTCTTAGCTCACAAGGAAAACATAGACGTGTATATATTCCAAACATATGTTACAAACAAGACAAAATGGACAATTAACAGTAACCTTGCCTAGGAAAAAAGACTGGATATAGAACTTGATGACATGGTTTAGTGGAGGTATAGGGCATGGGTTGGACTTGATGATCTTAGAGGTCCCTTCCAACCTGGTAATTCTGTGTGATTCTGTGTGTGATTTAGGGAGACTTCTGCAAGATTCTAAATCAGGGGACACCCCCATAATAACCAGTGATTCCTAATGACTTTAAAAGACCATCCCCAAGACTAATTCAGCATCATCATACAAGAACTCCAGAATACAATGAGTGCTCAACAGCTGGCATGTCTCTTTTCCCACGTGGTACAAAATTGAACTTGGGCATGCACATGCTAGTATTTGTGAGTACGTGGCTGTGACAGTGTGAGTGGGTTAAATCAACTGATTTAGAGTTTCTGAAAAGAAGTATCAACTTCCCTTTCCATACATTTTTTTTTTTAATGTAATTTCCAACAGGTGCAGACAAACTGTTTCTTCTACTGTCAAAGCAAACTTCACTGTACCACACAGATATGTCCTCTAGGCCACCAGCTCCTGATGGTTTAAGAGGAAATAAAAGAAGATAGCATTTAGGGAACACTTAAATGCTACTTTTAGGTTAATCTCAGACATCCTAAATTTGGTGTTGGCCTCTTCAGAGAAATGGAGAACAAAGCAGAATAGAGATGGGGAGGAAAACAGATGCATAAGCAGTCTGAAGACAGACTGAGAAAGTTGGGGCTGTTCAGCCTGAAGAAGGCTACGTGAAGACCTCCTACCAGCCTTCCAGTATCTGAAGGGGGCCTACAGGGATGCTGGAGAATGACTCTTCACTAGGGACTGTAGGGACAGGAGAAGGAGTAACGGGTTAAAACTTAAACAGAGGAAGTTTAGATTGGATATAAGGAAGAAATCCTTTACTGTGACGGTGGAGAGGCACTGGAATAGGTTGCCCAGGGAACCTGTGAATGCTCCATCCCTGGTGGTGTCCAAGGCCAGGTTGGATGAAGTCTTGGGTGACACAGTTTAGTGTGAGATGTCCCTGCTTATGTCAGGGGGGTTGAAACGAGATGATCTTAAGGTCCTTTCCAACCCAAGCCATTCTATGACTATGACTCTACAACTGAGACTGTCCCCAACCTAATCTTTCAGTATCTGATTGTAGCTTCAGATTTCTTTGGATAATCATGTTTTTCTATTGTATGGACATTTGGCAATTATCACTATAGCTGCTTGGGTTTTGTTTTTTTTTTTAAAAAAAAAAGTAGATAACTAAGGCTTAGGATAATGAAATACATCATCCACCCATTATCCCTTCAATGTATGCAGCCTGCTGGCATAGTTCAGAGTTAATTTACATGATAGATGCTTCTGCTTCAGCCTGAAACAAGGCTAGTCTGCATGCCATTTCCTGTCAGGAGTTGTTGAACCTCAATTACTTATTTGAGATAAATGATGTAATAAAAACACACTTTACAGTCCAAAAGCCACCTCCACTTACTGTACAATGCTGGTTTTCTGTTTGATTTCCTGTCCTGTCCCCTCCCAGCCCAAGACACTAGCCACAGTGAAAAAAATTACTCTGGTATCTAAGCAACACAACACCCCCTTATTTTGTTCCTAGTAAATGATAAAGCTGCCTCAGCCATCACAGCTGCTTCCCTGTTCACTCCCAACTGTCCTCACAAAAAGTACTATAAAGAAGAAGGGGATGGTAACTTGTAAATGCTGTGGCCAATGCACTAGCTGAAGCTTCAGGAGCTAAAACTGGTTAGGCCTTATTTAACTGGCCCATATTACACATATTTCTCTGCTGACTGGACAACAACTTAACAAAGAGAGAGGAAAGGTGCTAGAAAAAATTATCTCATGACAGTGCCATTCATGACAGTTTACCTCTCTTACTTTATCCAGACTGCCTGTGAAGTAACTGAGGGTTCCCAGAGCTGGAGGAATTCAGTAGGAAATTAAAATCACCAGAAAGCAGCAATTCCTGTCATAGAGCAGTTCTCTATGAGATCACAAGCTGTTACAAGACCAAATTAAATTACAGCCTATCTCCTCTGTGAGCAGTTTCTCAGTTTAGGTATATAGGAAATACAAAGCAAAATACTTCATGGGGTGTGGCAAAGATCAGTCCACTAATGTGTTGTATTTGAAAACGTAAAGTCCTATTAAGTGCTAGACAGATTACTTTAACTGGCGTTGGTTTCACACTCTTTGCAATTCTATGGCTGCAAAAGTAGCTGTGGAATTATATTCCAGGTATACAGAACCACTCTCTACCACTCAACTCATTATCACAGCATTCAAATGCTTAAGATAAAATCTCTATGCTATCACATTTCTTCTTCTGCAGGGCCCAGGCTGGCATTGTCAGATAGTCAATTGAACAGATGAGACATTTTTGATATATTCAGTCTCGATGTTTTTGTATAAGAGCCAGATTTGGAGGGGCATGGTAAATGTAGGCTTTTTCATTTTCCTCAGAAAGATCTATAGCAAGTGATAAAGCAAGCTTTAGATTGAAGACTTTCAGCTCTGAAACAACAGAAACTTGCATACTTTATCTTTTTTATTTACAGATTAACACTTTAAAAATGAAGAGGATTAAATGTTTTATTAACTACACACGCTGATTAACATTTGTAACCTTAAAAACAAGAGCAGGTAGGTAGTACAAACATCAACAGAGAAGGTTTAGCAAGAAATCTGATAGTGCTTGCTAAAGAGCCAGCACAAAGGTGCTAAGGAATTCTGCGATAATCTGCATTGCACCCTGAATTTGCTCTGGTGTTGTTCTACTGTGCTAAATGGCTCATGAACATGCTCCTGTTGGTTTATTACAGCTGTGGTAGCTCTTGACCTTGACACTAGAGGGTTATGTTACTCTTTATAAAGCAGTCTACTGATCAAAAGTCAGTCCCCTCTCTTTCTTCTTGTTACCATGGAGCCAGAGGTTCACCCATTACCAAGTTCACCTCTGGTCAGAATGCCACCTGCCTTGATGGACAGCTGGTCACCTGCACTGACTCCTTTCATAAGCCCAGCTCCTGCCCTCAGTGAGGAACCACAGGGGAGAGGGAAAGAGAGTCAGGGGCAAATTAACAAACAAACTACTGCAGCACTGACAGTCACAGAGAGTGATGCTTACAGAGGAAGTAAGGCCCTGGTAGGATTACAAAATCCAGACCTACCCCACATCAGTGTGGGCAAATAAAAGAGAAACCAGAGTGCCAAAGGGATAGAAGATTTTTTTCCCTTCCCTTCCTTTCTCTTCCTCTATTTTCCCTTCAATTCTTTTTCCTTCATTTCTTTTCCCTTCCTTTCCCTTCCTCTATTTTCCCTTCCTTTCTTTTCTCTTCCTTTCCCTTCCCTTCCCTTCCCTTCCCTTCCCTTCCTTTCCCTTTCCTTTTCACCACCAGAGTTTAAGTCAAAAGGACTTACACAGACACATATATCAAAAATGCTGGAGGTTTCTGGTCATAAATGTAAAGAAATTAATTTGGTCCTGAACTTATATTTGCAGATCTTCATAGGAAGCAGCCTGTGTAACCTCCATGAATTAAACACACTAGTCAAAAGCCTTTGGCATCAGTGGCGGATTAATGACCAGCTAAAAAAGAAGATGGCTTGAAGAAAGCCAAGCCATCGTTAAGCCAGTATTCTGTACCAAGGTTATTGCCATTACAGGCCTTTATAAAAGCACTGAGGAAAATAAACATCAGAGAGCAAGTAATTTCTTGTACTGAGCCGATACTTCTATGGGTTTTTTGCAGTTTTGAAGGGTGCTGCTTTCACTTTTGGCACACATTTTTTCAAACGTCTGTAGGAAACAATGCTTGGATTTCCTCATATTTTATGTAATCTGTGACACAGTTATGAACTTGTCATCTCTAGAAATGTTGGAGGAAAGGCTCCTGAAATGAGCCAGAAGTTGTTTTGCTTGAAATAGACCACTGTAGGTTATGGTCAGTAGGTAATGGTTGAAAAAACACCACCTCTACACTCACTGTGTCATACCCAAATGAATTATTGCAGTCTAGAAGATCTGTTTCTTGTTTGGAATGATTTCTATGAAACCTGTGGGTTTGTGTAAAATTTACTAAAGCTATAAATGCTGAAAGGCTAAGCTTTTGTAAATGTCCCAATTTTGGCTATATGGACAAGAACTGGATGACTAAAAGAAGAATACTTAGTGATGTCAAGTTGCAAAAGACATGATCAGAATGATACATCAGCTTTTCACTGGCATAAATCTAAGACAATTACTGCTTTTTTTTAGACCAATATAACTGAGAACAAAACACAGGTTCTTGTATATTCAGACTATTTGGTTTCTGGTTTTTTAAACTATTTGAAATCCTTTATGAAATCATTTTTACCTGTCTCTGGCTATAAAATGATGGAATCCACTCTTACTAAACTAGCATGTTACAAGTACCTCACTATGTCACGTTCCCTCTGTTACTCACTCTTGAACCAATTATTACAGCCCCTTGCTTTCCTGCTCCATTGTAATTTTCTTTCTGAACCCAGTCATATCCAAACAAAGCCAAAATTACATGAAAGGATGCCAGTGGTGCTTGCACGGCATTGAATCCAAATCATAAAATTGGGGTCCATATATCATAAATCAAGTAATGCAAAAACTTATATTTAAAAAAATAAAAATAAAAATAAAAATCAGGTAGGGATAAAAATCAAAATCCATACAGCAGTCCCAAACATTGAACCCGAATGAGAAATGTGCAGTAATTTTAAGGATGGGCATCCATTATGGACTTGCTTATTTTTCTGCAGCATACCCAGATGCAAATCTGCCAATAAAAAGGCTTTATTTTGCATTCTGAAGAGATTAGTAAACTCACAGGCTCTAACTGAATCTTTATGGCTTTATTTTAACTTTACTTTTCCTTCATACATGCAATCTTCTCCCCAAACTCCTTATTGTCCTTTTTCCTATTGTCCATGTATTCTCCCATACCTAGACAAGGTTAGAAGAAAACATGCTTCAGGAATGGGTGACATGGCAAAACCCACAGCAAAACAAGAGTTAACACATGCTACTCTCTTTTAAGCAGATAAAGCCATATCAGAATGAGAACATTTATCTAAAGACAGCCTTCTTATCCATGGTTAAATCAACTTAATAATTGAAGAACACAACGTAGGTCTTTGATGTGGGAGAGAAAAGATTTGACATGCAGCCTCATCAGACTAAAAAAGGCACTTTTATTTCTGCTTTTGGTTCTTCTGGCAGTTGCTTAATTACCTGCAGCACTTCAGCTGTTGGCTGCTACAAAGTTCCCCAACACTATTCACATAAGAAATAAAAAGCTAGTTTTAATTCAGAATAGAGCCAATTCCAAAGTTCCCACTAGCATTTTCCCACCACTTCCTCACCTATATGTAGTCACACTCCTCTTATCAGAAAAGCTTCTGGAGCCCACTGAGGACAAGGGTTGAAAAATGAAAAGCAAGTTCACTAGAGAGCTTTTGTCCTCCATTCCTTTTTTCTTTTTTTATTTTTATATTGTAGGATTTGAAATGTGCATGGATTTCTTAACTGGGATTTCTACTGCCTGGAATATAATCAAGAGATTATTTTCCAGAGGAATCAAAGTAAAAGACTGAACAGAAGGGTGAGTTCAAGTTAAAGCACAGGTTGTTTTTCTAGAGGAAATCTACAAGCTTGTCGTATTTCCCTTTTTTTTTTCCCAAGCCCCCTATTGGACATGTTAGCTGGCATATTCTTTTATCATATTAATCTGCAGCAGTCCCCTTCACTTTGCTTTACAGATATGAAGGAAAATGGGTACCTCATTAATCTGCTGCAGTCCAGTAACCAGTAAGGCAGCAATTTCACTGACTAGACTGTATCATATTAGCTGGGGAAAAAGAAGGCTTAAAGCTAAGCAAAACTGAAAGGGAATTAAACCACATGATGTATAATTCCTCCCAGTATGGGTAACTAATTAGTTTTAATCATTATTAATTACAACTCAGCCTTGTTTTCCTTCAACATAACCAACATTTTTCAGTCTTGTACAACTTCTATCTGTTGAAAATCAAAGGGATTTCACATTTAGTCAAGGTATGCTCATGATGACAAGTGACAGGCAGAAATTCTGCAACAATAAGTGAAAACAAGGGGAAAGAAAAATCAAGGTTTGGGGAGCTCTAGCTGGCACTTGAAACTCAAGAGTCTGCACCAGCAAAGTGACAGAATTAATCCCATGCTACCTGTTTACTTTGTTTAAATCATCTGCTGGAAGAAATCACTGCTGATGCTTATGAATAAATAAAAAATGTTCATAATGGCTAATTTCTGAAAAACAGTCACAGAAATCACAATAGTCACAAAAATAACTAGAATATTTTTCTGGGAAAATTCTTTATGCAGATATTTTTCCTTCATCTTGAATTATATGTGGTTGTCATGACACAGAGACTTAAAATATCTGCTGATGGACTGGGCAAGTTATGAGAATGAAATGTTTAAATAAACAGCTTTTACTAATGTAGGGTCTTGCAGCAAGATCACCCCATGCAGCTGGAAACTAGTGGGTTCTTCAAAGACCAGGAAGATTGCACTGTTGTAGAAATAATGGAATTACATTTTCCCAGGAGGATTACCAAATACAAATGTATCTGTTTCCAAATCAGTACTGGCATCAGCTAGAGAAGACAATTATCATTAATGATATTTTCACTTTCTTGTGTCTCTCTGACAGGGTATATCTCCTGTTCAACACAGCCCTATGAAGTAGGCAAGCATCATCAACCTCAATTTCCAGACAAGGAAAATAAGGCACAGAGATGGGATGGCAAGTGAGAGAAAGACATATAGTGAGCCAGTAGCTAAATAGGAAGAACCAAGCAACTTCTAGTCCTAATCTGCCATTCCAGCCACTGGTAAATATACCTTATTTCTTGATTAAACACACATGCTATGGCTTCTGCCACAAGGGGAAATGTGAAAGGGTAATCACTAAGAGGCATTCAGAACAGCATAGTTACTCAATAAATACTACATAGCTACTGCACAATCCATGTCTTCATTTCCATTCTCTAAGACCCCTACTTTCATTTCCCCCACTCCTTTCTCTCTGTACTCACTGAGTCTGCACTCAAAACTATGTGTATCTATATAACTTGCTTCAAATTCCTAATCTTCTATTGGAAAGATTTGCTAGTTGACATTGGTGCAACTTCTTTCAATGGAAGCTTCTGTCATTACAGAATAATAACACAATCATCATATTATAGAAAAAAACATCACTGGTAATCCAGGAGTAGTAGTAGGATCCTTTCCATTTTTTTCATGTCCCTCATTTTTTTCATGTCCCTCATTTTTTTCACATTCCTCTTTCCTATTATTTTCTTTTCCTGTGGTGTGTCTACTAAGAATCTCATCTAGTTCTATTTTAAATATAACACTGACTCTAGCTCCAGTCACCTCCCTTCTCAAATTTTTTCATATGGTTATTACTTTTTTACATGAAATCGCATTCTGAAAGTCTGTTCCCAAGTTGCTCATTTTCAGGTGACGTTTTTACATGCTTCCTGCCAGTAACAGAAAATTGTCTTCCTTATGTTATGTACTGGAGTATGCACTCCATAATTTAAGTCAGTTCAAGCAGAGGTCACCTCAAAATTCCTATTGTTCCAATTGGAAAAGAGACTAGAGCTGATCACACTTCCTCTGTATTACTCATGTCTTTGTGATTTGGTGGCACTCTTAAAGCCTTCTATTGTAAATTGCCTGCTAGAGCAATTTCTTCCTGCTCTAGCTGTGCAATCCTTTGCCATCCTGTACTAAGTAATATTGATAGCATTGTTCACCTGGGGGAAAGTTTGAGATTTCCTATCTCGAGGAAAAGCTCTCTCAGAAACAGAGACAAATTCTTTTGACAGCAAAGTACTTATATAGAGTCATCTAAAACATACATCAAAGAAACAAAAGAAAGCCAAGTCGAGTTCTTTACTGTGCCACAAGTCAGACTGAACAGCTATTGTGGGCTTTCGTAGTCCTTGTGAAATGAAAAGTGAACACACTGTGTTGTAGGAAAAAAAGAATATGTGGGATTTCTGGAGCTAATTATAGGATAAATTTGATCCAGGCATGAAAAAGTTTGCTATTGTACTTCTTCTAGTTCACTAATTCTGAAAGCCTCTTGCCCCTCAAGGCCTTTTGGAAATAGGTATGCATTAGACTCAGCATCACTGAAGGTAAGAACATGAGCAAAAATAATAGATATCAAAGAACAAAACCAATAGATATGAATATTTCCACATGAAAGTGTAATTCGTCTGTGACTCTAAGCTTCAAAACATACATTTCATCTTTGTACTCTGGTCAACAGGAGCCTTCTCTCTTACAACTTTTCCTTCCAGAAGCAATCTATCCATAGGGCAGAAAGATAGGTTATAAGTGCAGTACCTCCCTTAAGAATAAAAGCAAATGTTAAATATATCCTCACAGCCTATAGCATCTCAAATTTTATTACAGGAGATTTAGCAAGAGTGGCTGAACTGTTCTAGTCTGTATCCTACAGCCAAGTTTGGATGCTTCTGCAAATAGCATAAAAACTGGTCTTGGCCATCTGGAACTAATGGAGAAGCATTGTGGAAATCCTGCAGAGCAATAAAAGGTGATTCAATTGTAGAAGAATCTTGTCCAACAGCATAACCTTTTCCCAGTAATCATTCAGATATAAGCCATACACATATAATAGACCATATTGAGCAGAGTCCAGAGCTGGGCAAAGGGAAGTTGAAATGCATCACTTTAAGGAGGGAATGGAGCCAGAGCATTCAACATATTCAAGCAATAGTACTCTTCTGATTAGTTCACAGAGACTTGTCATTCACTGACACAAGGTAGAGCTGCCAAAGGAGAACTACTGTTTAAACCAAATTGTCATATCTCTCACATTCGAATACAAAATAGATAATGAGATTGCTTTAGTATCTGATGGCTTTCAGGACATTTGCACTACCACTCAGGTGAGCCACATTATATAAAACACACAGAATATAATCAATTAGGAGAAGTATGACCCTTTTTATTATTTCTTTGCTTTCATTTATTTTAATAGGTAGAGTGATAAAACGCACTGCAGGGGGACAATGAGGTACACAAAATGTTTTAATTTATATACAGTAAATAATGCCTGAAATTTATCTCCACCAAACAGAAAATAATAACACATGACAAGTCATAATTTCAAAAGAAAAATGTCATATCAAATTTGAGCTATTTTATATATTCCCTAATATATCACAAGGAGAAAAGAGAGATCACAAGGAGAAAAGAGAGATCACAAACAGAAACCTTCTACAAGTGAAGGTTAATCCTCTGAAAGCTGACTGATCAAAACATGTTTAAATTAGTGTGAGATTTCTTTTTATTCTCAAGAGACCAGAGGAAGTAATAAAGGAACAATGACTGTTTCCTTATCTAAGAGCTATAAAAATTCCCTTTTGTGCTTTTCTAATTTTTATGTTGAAGAGTATATGTAAAACACACTGAATAAAAATAGCTATAGAGTCACTTCCTTGGCTAAATGCACTTTACAAAGAAAGTTTGCCAGCACTGCTGAATCACTAGACTGAAGTGAGGTAATTATTTGTGGAAAACATCAAATACGACCTTTATGCTTTTCACAAAATGTCCTTGACCCATCATCTCTCTCTGTTTGTCTGAATAAATGTGTAGGCTGGCACATGGATACTAATCATCAGAGAAAACCATGAGGCTCTGGAATAATATTAAAGACAGAAGTACCATTAAAAAGCACAAAAAGCTACTTCTAAGCAGCAGCAACTAAACACTTGAAATGGTAGTGGATTGCAGTAGGTACCTTCCACCCACAATATAAGTTCCAGTCTCATATTCTTGTATGTTCACCTCTAGCATATCTACCAGCCATCAGATGTTTTTTAGTCTTGCATAGAGATCTAAATAGCATATGGTCCCTGCTTAACAAGGAGAACAGCATTAGTATAAATCCTGTGTAAAATATCAGTATTTATAGTTGTTGATATCTTTAATAAACTCTTTCCACTTAAGAAGAATATTATTCCACAAATCAGTCCTAAATGTAATACTAAAGAAGAAATATGTCAACAGACAACCTACAGTTCTCTGCGGTGTACTCTCCATTTTTTTTCTCATATATTTCCTGAAGCTAATGAGAATTCTAGGGGAAAAAACCCCACAAAATATTTCCCAGAATTCAAGAAGGCAGATAAGGGAAAACCAGTCTCCACAATTCTAAACAAATTTATTCATTTTGTAAACAGTTCCAGATTTTTTATGCCATGCTCTTAAACCCTTAGTGTGTGAAAAATTCTGTTGACTTTTCCAGAAGTTTACCTTACTACATAAGTATCGCAGATCCTGATTCTGAGGAATTGCAAAATATTTTCTCCTTTCATTTTATAATGGCCTCCCAAAATTTTATAATGGTCTCCCAAACTCTGACACTGCATTCACATGACAACCTCTTATCTAGGCATTGAACTGGCAACTGCCAGTGTCTGTGAAACATTCTTTAATTATCATAGTCAAAGGATGCAAAATTTAGAAGTTAATTTGATTTAACAAATTAATATCTCTGATACAAGAAGTGCTTGTCAACATACACAACAACAATGTCTTAAAATATTTCATTATTCTTCATGTGTTGATTTAGGAG
The DNA here is from genome assembly GCA_002631895.1 of Agapornis roseicollis. Lineage (NCBI taxonomy): Eukaryota > Metazoa > Chordata > Aves > Psittaciformes > Psittacidae > Agapornis > Agapornis roseicollis. Next base: position 35,927 of record NDXB01000943.1, read on the forward strand.
CTTAATGAGATGATTCTAAACTGACACTGAGAATCTGCCAAAAATCAGAAACCCTAGAAAAAAGACAAGATATAAACTACTAAATGAACTAGTTAGCCAGAGGCTAATCAAATAATTCTCTTTCCAATACAGTTTTTTAAAACTCGGACAATATTGTTTCTTTTCAGTCCTCAGTGGTATCAAGTAGAAGGGATTTCAAGAAAAGAGATTTCTCCAATCTTCTTCAATATTGACTATGGTAACTTCTAGGCTTTGTTGTCTGGCTTCCTTGTATGAAATCAACAAAATTGCTCACAGCTGAACAGCTTTTAAGCTCTAGAGCTTTTTTTCCCAGTCCACATAACTAACAACCTTTCTTATTATAAGGTCTGATGGTTACCTGGTGGTTCCAACAAACTGAAGAAAATTCTGCACTGTCACTTTGTTGAGTGCGTTACAAATTCCAAGTGAATTAATGGTTCAATCTCAACAATCCTCTCCTTCCTGAAAATGTAATCTTTGATTAAAGGAATAACATCTTTACAAAGATTATATCTTTTGTAGGTTTCGGTTAGGTTTTTTCACTTAGAAGAGTGAGACAGTTTGAGGAAGCAGTTTCCACTGCCATATGCAGAGATACAGTCTACCAGGCTCTGACTAAAATTTCAAACTTGAAGACAATTGGAGAAATGTTTGAACTGTTCATCATTTCTGTATGGTACTTACTCAAATATGAAAAACGAAAGAGGAAGTGGAAAGAAATATCAGTGATAGCTTAATGTAACTTAGAAACTTGGAGGAATCTAGTTTAGAGAAATAATTATGTGGTGAGGATGATCTTAAGAGCACAGTACAGCTGCATATGCGAGGCTAACCAGAAAGTGCTGGTGTAGGCTGACCAACGAGAAAAATAATGTTTGTTCCTCATAGACTGTTTCGAATAGGAAGTTCTGGGAGCAGAAGATATCTTGTGCTTAACCAATACGTAGTCATAAAAAGAAATATAGCCTGTAAGAGCAATGATTGCTTAAGCAATAACATAGATTGCTACATCTAAAGCATGTATCAGCTAGAAACAATAACAAGGAAATGGTTATGAAAAATTATGCTTGAGGAACCTGTAGGGGCATATTTGTGTGGCGGGTTTTTATTGATTATTTGTCATAACACCCTTGTAAGCTTAAAGTATATAATCAAGTGACTTTGTTAAATAAACAATTCTGTACATCCATGAAGTCCGTGTCATCATACACCACAATTATGAATTTTATTATTAAATGAAATAGTATGTAAAGCCAATGGCTTTATGAATAAAGTTAAAGCACTAAAGATACACTAGATCTAGTGTACAGAAAACAACTAGATAGAACCAGTCATACCTACATATTGAAATCCTTTGATGAACATATATTTTGGACATTCAATACACTGGAAGCAGGTGGCCTTTTTGAATGATTATTTACGTAAGTAGACCATGGACTCCAGTCCTGCAGACTTGGATTTTACAAGGACATATTTCCCATGTGGGATGAGAAGTGACCAGTTCATATTTGACATGGTTCTTGTTTAACCCTCAAGCATTCAGGACAGGCCTCCAGCACAAGCAAAACAACTAGTAAGTACTAGTAAGAAGTCATTCTTCACAGTGCCTGCAAGCCCTCATGAACTGCAAGAGAGTGGGTACCTTTGGGTGTAATCCATTAGCTTGAAGGCAGCAGAAAGTACTGAACACACACCAGGCAGGCCAGCTGACCTCATACAGGTGATCTGTAAATCAAAGACTGCAAGCTTACTAAGCTTCTTTTGTTGATACACTAAACAAACAAACAAATGAAAAACAAAAGCAAAGACAAACAAATAAAATCCCACCACAAAACCAAAGCAAAACCAAAAAACAAAGCTGAGCAAACACAGCAGAAAAGTACCCCAATCCCGTCCTAGCTGAAAGTACCCAGACTACATAGGAAATGCTGCTGTAATGTCTCACGAAGTCTTGCTACTTTTCATATCCCAAGTTCCTAAGGCTGGAGGTTTTTCACAGGTATCACAATCTCAGCTTTTCAGGAAGGAAGAGAGCCTTACAGCAAGTAATAGCTGTAGGAAATACGGTCTGGGAGTACACTTTTTTCATTTTTTAATCCTGGAATGTGGAAAACATTCTTCGTGGAAAATAAAAATGCAGTTACATTTAATTCTCTTGTTCAAAAGAAAACATATAAGCTATTTTCCCATCAGTTTTGTTGTTAACAGAAAGGACCTGTGGGTCCTAAGCCAAACCTGTGAGGAAATCATAGGCATTCTCTAAAAGGATGATGATATCATAATTACTGGAATTTTTTATCATTTTCATCCTGATTTTCTGAACAGAAGAGCACTGTAGTCTTCCACAGGTATAGCTACAGCTAAATAAACTTGTCAGCAATACAGTGGAACTGCAGTCATGCAACTTGAAAACCTGATGCTTGTCAATCTTCTAATATTGGTTCATTCTGAACAGAACTTTGAAGCCTTGTGAAAGAGAATAAAGAGCTCCTTAAGACATAGAATCATAGTGTCATAGAATGGATTGGGTTGGAAAGGACCTTAAGACTATCTAGTTCCAGCCCCTCTGCCATTGGAAGGGATGCCTCACCCTAGACCATGTCACCCAAGGTTCTGTCAACGCGGCCTTGAACACTGCCAGAGGTGGAGCATTCACAACCTCCCTGGACAACCCATTACAGTGCCCCACCACTCTCACAGTAAAGAATTTCTTCCTTATGTCTAACCTAAACTTCCCCTGTTTAAGTTTGAACTTTTTACTTCTTGTCCTGTCACTACAGTCCCTAATGAAGAATCCCTCCCCAGCATCCTTTATAGGTCCCCTTCAGATACTGGAAGGCTGCTATGAGGTCTCCCTGCAGCCTTCTCTTCTCCAGGCTAAACAGTCCCAACTTTCTCAGCCTGTCTTCATATGGGAGATGCTCCAGTCCCCTGATCATCCACGTGGCCCTCCTCTAGACTTGTTCCAACATCTCCCTGTCCTTCTTATGTTGAGGACACCAGAACTGCATTCAGTACTCCAAGTGAGGTCTCACGAGAGCAGAATAGAGTCAACTACTTTGCACTGGGAAAAACCTTGCAAATGGAAAAACCTTGTTAATGTCACATCAGTTCTGTCTCAATGTACTGTATAATTACAATCTCTTCTCCTCCCCCTACGATTAATATAATCAACATCTACATATTTTCTTGTTGCTTTTATTAGTGTTATTAAACAAAATAATACTCAGAGCTGGTATTCCAAAACTGATTTAAGAACATTAAACAGCACTTGTGACCATTAAGGACTGATCTGGGTGATGTTATGATGCTCATATTTGTTATCACTGTATGAAAGTTATTATAGTAATAAACCCACATAGTTTTGAAAGTGATTCCATTTAATCTCAGCACAAACAAATAAACTGTCTTGCAAAGTACTTTACATTATTAATCCATTGCCAGTGGAAAGCCAGAAAAGCTGTAACTGTCGTTCCTCATTTACTCATTCATGCAGACACATCAGCATTCTCCGCTTGGAAAACTGACAACCAATAAGCCCCAGCAGGCCTGAAGGATCACACTGAAAGCAGTCAGGTGCTCAGAGCATATGAAAGCATTATTCTAAAAAGAGAAGAATGTCTCTTTTCTAAAAAGAGAATTGCAGAATAAGGTGGCATAAACAGAATAAACAACAAGGTGGTACAACAGTCTTACAAATACCATTTTTCTGATTATGCAGGGAGGGAAACTGAGGTATGGCTTTTTACACTCTTTCATTCTGTAGCACAAGTCTGAACTACAATAGGAGCTTTCTACACTCAAAAAACAACTTTCTGTCCCTAGCACAGTAATATGTGGATTTCATACCAAGACATCATTACAAAGTAATTTTATCATTATCATAGCTTGTCCCAAGCTCTATACTTTCTTGTGTTCCTTTAAAGCAGAGAGCAGAAGAAAAAGAACAACCTGGACCTCCTAGAGATTCTTCTGTGCCTCAGAATACTTCATATTTATGTATCCATGTGCCTGAATTGCTCTATACCATACTGTTTATAACTCAGGATTCACTGTCTAGCACAGTGTTGATCACTTGTCTGATAAGCATACCTATAATAAAATGGGGAGATTTGTATCATATAAATAAGCTTAAAAGTATTATTAGTATCTATGTTTAATCCAGGCTGATGTTTTGGCATTAGAGTGCTTGGAAGGAAGTGTCTTTAAAAGACTCATCACCTATTATATAATGAAAGGAGTTTTAAAGAAAAGAGTTGTTTCATATCTGAGCGACAGCCTATGGGTAACCATAGCCTGTTTTAAGCTGAAGAATATATTTGAAATGTACAGTTTTGCACAGCTTTTCTTTTGAAATAATAAAATAGGCCTTTCATATTGCATGGAAGTGTGACTTCGATTTTTTAGGCACCCATGCTGTTCATTATGTAGAAGGACCAAGTGAGATTCTCTCCAAAGGCTATCCCTGAGGAGCTTCTGAAGAAGTGAGTTTTTGAGAAGCAGAACTATTTCTGGGGAGAAATTATTTGCTTTAAGGTCACATGTCTTCTCAGTGGCAGAGAGAACATAAGCATCAAGGATTTCTCCCTGGTCCCTTATTCTAACCAGTGGACCATAGTCTAGATTTCTGCAAGGCAGTTGGTCCCTGTTTTTATGAACTGATATCTCGTTCCTACACTAATAAGCACGGTTGGAGTAAAGCTAGTAATTGAAATTTATGACTTGTGTATCCTTTTTTAACACTTTTCCAAAGACTCATTAAATCTCTTTTATGTGTATTTTTTCCTGCCTCATACTTTCATTAACTGAAAAAAAGAGAAAAAAGTCCCATTTACAACACAACTGCAGCCATACAGGGTCCTTGCTTGACTGATGTTCTTCTAATGAATTATATGTATTGTAAACAAGTACTGCAAACTAGCCCAAGGTCTTCTCCATTAATTTTTCATTAATGAAATGCACCACTTAGCTTGTTTGACACTTAAGTAATTCCCATAAATTTAAAATAGAGGTCACCATAAGGAAAGCATTTGAAAGTGTCATTGAGGGAACAAGCTAATGAACTATTCACCTTCCCCAAACACTTTTAAATTCACAGGCTAGTCAGCTGTAAAATTTGAAAACCAGTAATATTTTAATTCTTAAAGTAGCTGCCAAGATTTAATGAAAAAATACTCTCAAATAGAGCTTTTGCTCAGGGACTTTTCTTCTGCTTTCTACTTTTCTCTCCTTTTACATTCTATGTTGGGAAAGTTCTTATGCCTTATTTAGCTTAGTATATAATGAAAAAAGAACATCTATATGAGAGACACAAACGAGAAAATAGAGTTAACCCATGACACCTTATTTAGGTTGGTTGCAATTGATGGTGGGGCATGTGAGACCATGTTAATAGACAATCTCTCTTCCATGTTCCAGACAGAGGAAAGCTCAGTCATAATCTTTGACCCTACTATTTCCCAGGAAAACTGTAGTACAAGTCTTGACCCAGCCATCATTTTCTGCTAGACAGCAATGTAAATGTTAAAAAATAGCTTGTTGTAGCTATATGAGGCAGGTCACTTTGTGATTTAGCTACAACTCTATAATTAGGTAGTAGAGGAGAATTGCATACCCCTGGGCCTGCAAATGAAGCTAAGGTATTGATATTTCCCTTCAGACCAAAATCTGTTTCTACAGCCAAACAAAAAAAAAATGAATTTTATAGATATATAAAAAATTAATTATATATATATATACATATATATATGTATATATATACATATATACAAGAAGAAGAAGAAAGGGAGAACACCACAAGTAACCAGAAACCTTGTTTTGGACAGACAGAATCCCACTTATCCTGAAATTCTGTCTGCTTCACTAGGCTCTAGATGACTTAATTTGTTGCGAAGTTTGGCGTGTCAGAGTACAGCCAGCCAACAGGCAGTCTGAAACTGCCTCTGAAGAAAGCTCTGTGCATTAAAGACTGCTTTGCTTCAACCATGCTACTCTGCCAGCAACTCGGTGCTGCAGTGGCCATGCAGAGGTCTCCCCCAGGAGGCAGAAACAACTATTTCACCAGGAATAGTTTAGTTCAGTTGGATGGGTTCTACAACAGTCTTTACTCTCTCAGTAAATAAATGTTTCTTATCCTCCAGCCTGAGCCTCCCCTGACACAGCTTTGATCCATTCCCGCATGTCCTGTTGCAGGATACCAGGAAGAAGAGATACCTGTACCTCCCTCTCTACATCCCTCCTTGGGAAGCTGCAGAAAGCAATGAGGTCACCCTGCAACCTCCTTGTTACCAAACTAGACAGCCCCTGTCTTCAGCTGCTCCTCACAGGACATGCCTTTCAGTCCTTTCACCAGCTTTGTCACCCTCCTCTGGACACATTCAAGGACCTCCACATCCTTCTTAAATTGTGCACTAAACAAAGTGCTGAAGGTGAGACCACACCAATGCTGAATACAACAGGATAATCCCCTCTTCTGACCATCTGGTTATATTGTATTGAATGTACCCCAGAATGCAGTTTGCCCACTTGGCTGCCAGTCACATAAATAAAAGAAGCCAAACGAATATGGTAACCCTATTTCTAATGTTGTACAAGACTAAAAGTTGCTGAAGAAAATGCAAAAATTAACACTTTAGTAACAATAGCACTTCTTAGGAAGATTTTCTTTTCTGAAGCACTGACAATGCTAAATTTTAAAAAAAAAAAATAGAGATCTGTGATGTCCTTGACGCCACCCAGAGCACTGTGTTCAGCTCTGGGGTTCCCAATGCAAGAGGGATGTGGGTCTGCTTGAGTGAGTCCAGAAGAAAGCCAAAAAGATGATCAGAGGATTGAAGCACCTCTCCTGTGAAGACAGGCTGAAAGAGTTTTGCTTGTTCAGCCTGAAGAAGAGAAGGCTCCAAGGAAACCTTACAGCTGTCTTCCAATACCTAAAGGGGGCCTACAAAGAAAGCTGGAGAAGGGCTTTTTACAAGGGCATGTGATGACAGGACAAGAGGGGAGTGGCTTTAAGCTGACATAAGGTAGATTTAATTAGGTATAAGGAAGAAATTCTTCATTATGAGGGTGCTGAGGCACCCAGGAAGTCTCGGATGTCCCATCGCTGGCAGTGTTCAAGGCCAGGTTGGACGAAGCTTAGAGCAACCGAGTTTAGTGGAAGGTGTCTCTGCCCATGGCAGGGGGGTTGAAATTAGCTTATATTTAAGGTCCCTTCCAACTCTAAACTTTCTGTGATTCTATGATTTATATTGTCTTGTATAACACTGGATTTAAGAGGCACTGAACAGTTCGAAGCATTCCTTATCAAGAGTTTTCAATCCTACGCAAAAGTTGTGTTTTGCATTGCTGCTGGGCATTGGTCATTATTTCTCATATTCTATCCCAAGCAAATCTATATTGATGCACATTTTAATTAATAGTGAGATTTAAGAATACTAAGAATAGTTTGTAAGCTGTATCAGATACAACATGAGAAGGACTTGGGGGTGGTGGTCAACAAGAAAATGAACATGAGCTGGCTTCAGTGTGCACTTGCAGCCCAGAAAGCCAACCACAGCCTGGGCTGCATCAAAAGGAGCGTGACCAGCAGGTCAAAGGAGGTGATCCTGCCCCTCTACTCTGCTCTCCTGAGACCTCACTTGGAGTATTGTGTGCAGTTCTGGTGTCCTCAACATAAAAAGGACATGGAACTGTTGGAACAAGTCCAGGGGAGGGCCACGAGGATGATCAGGGGACTGGAGCATCTCCCATACAAAGACAGGCTGAGAAAGTTGGGGCTCTTCAGCCTGGAGAAGAGAAGGCTGTATGGAGACCTCCTAGCATCCTTCCAGTATCTGAAGGGGGCCTATAGGGATGCTGGGGTGGGGCTCTTCATTAGGGACTGTAGTGACAGGAGAAGGGGTAACGGGAGCAAACTTAAACAGGAGAGGTGTAGACTGGATATAAGGAAGAAATTCTTTACTGTGAGGGTGGAGAGGCACTGGAATGGGTTGCCCAAGGAAGCTGTGAATGCTCCATCCCTGGTAGTGTTCAAGGCCAGGTTGGACGAAGCTTTGTGTGACATGATTTAGTGTGAGGTGTCCCTGCTTATGTCAGGGGGGTTGGAACTAGATGATCTTAAGGTCCTTTCCAAGCCAAACTATTCTATGGTTCTATGATCTATAAACTAAGGAAAGTAGTTTTGATGAACTCTTATACAAACTCTTATTCCAACAATTCCTCAATTCCTACAATTTGGAACTGCTCCCCTCTTTTTTATAGTGTGAAATATTGGGAGACAAGAAAGATCAGAAAACAAATCTGCTCTCCTCGTACTTAGTTTTCAAGAAAAAACACTATCCAAAGCAGAGATTATTAGCAACCAAAAAGGACTGTCTCAAGACGTTTGTGCATACAAGAAGGGTTACAGGCATATAAAGTGATGACACTGCTTTTGCCACAAGAGCAAGATAGTAAAAGTGCAGTCAGCTAAGACAGTAAAAGTGCAGTCAGCTCCCTAGGGAGGCATAAATTCCATCTAACAGTGAAGTCTGAAATGTGAGAGCAAGACAATATACAAAGAAATTGAGTAGCAATTGATTGCCTCTCACATTTAGTTGCCACAAATGAATCTCTCTTAGGCCATTTGTGAAAAATCATTGAAATACAGTCAAATCATGGCTAATTTCAGTGACCCATGCAAAAGCAGCTCCTTGGTCATGGCTCATTTGCTTTGGACAGGTGTCCACCAGCACAGAAACCCATGACTGTGTTAATTAGCTCTCTCTCCAGCAATCTTGGAAAGTTTTGAAATAAATGCATCAGAAAATGAAAGCCGTCCAATCAAAGCATTCTCACTTTCAACCCTCCAGTGTAGGACTGAGGCTTACTGATTACATGGATGGTGGTATTACGGTCTTTGCTCCTGCTGTCTTTCTTCTAGGGTTAATAAATGAAAGTGTTCATAGCCCTGAGGGGCACTTTTGCAACAGCAATAAATTCTGCAGGCTGTGTAGAGATGTCAGTGAATATTATGCCTTTCATTCTCACTGTAAATACAGAGCAGGACAATGGAGGCTAATCATCATTTGCCATTATCATCTGCTAGTAGCCCAAAGCCCTGTGTGAAATGAGCAGGTAGGTCTTGGCCTCCCTGAGGGCTGAACAGATGAGTCCATAAAAAACAAATCACATCCAGTCAGCACTAACTGGCTCCCTTGTTGGCACTTTTAGTAAAGAGACCAACTAATGAGCAGGAATTAATGCTGATCTCCCTAAATACAGCTGTCTGCTAGGTATGAACAACAGATATGGAGCATACAGAAACAACTTGCCCTGCTGCTCTCTGTACTGAGTCTACTCTGATTATAAAAAAATTACTCTCCTTTTTAGGGCTGTCCTCATTAACATGAAAATATTTATAGCTGAAACTACTTAATAAGAAGACTGGAGGACAGCTACGTACCTCCCAGCATTGTAGCCAATTTGCTGCATGTCAACACATTCATAGTGAAATATCAGTGTTTGTTTATGGAATGTCCCACTCAGTGTTAATCTCTGCAGAAAGAAGAGCTATCAGCTAGCATTCAAACAGACTGATTATTTTTCTGTCTCCTGAATTTAGTAGGTTTGGAAGTGGTGATGCTGCTGGTATGCAGAAATAAAGGTGGAAAAGCTTGTTTTAAGTTGCACCTTAATGCAGTAGGAGATATAAAGAAATAATACTACATTTTTTAAGTATGTATACTCTCTCTATCCATTTACCTCAAAGTTTTATAATACATCTTTCATCACTGTATTAATGTCTGTTTACATTATTCTAAATTCACAAACTTAAAAGCAACATTACCTTGGGAAAACATGCAATACAAATCACAGTATTCCCACTCACAGCTCACTGCACAGAAAAGAGAGACATCTCTTGATGAATGTCTCATATTACTTCATTTAAAGTTAATGAGATTCGGTCTGCATATTTGACAGAAGGCTACAGAGCAACAGATGACTTCAACAAATGCTATTGGCATATGAAACCTTGCATATTACATGTCTAACAAAGTGCACACAGCCAGCTGGAATTAAGGATGGCTGCCATACAATATAGGTTAGGCAGGTTTAATACTGAGTGGCAGTATCTTCAATCAAACTAATTGATGCAGCAGAAAAAAGCAGATAAGTTTCTGATACACAAGTGTTCCCCTTGGGTTGTTTGCTGTGTGTATGGTCTTCACTATTGTGTCTGTAAAATAGCAATTACTATGTACTAAACTGCTTTGGTGGGGTTTCACCAGCTTTCACCCCACAAAGTGGGATATATATTAACGGGGATAGGTTATGTTAGTAAAGCAGAAAAACAGTTTAAGGATCACATGTTCAAAAGTTATTTTTAAAGCAGGTCTTAAGGAAGATTTAAGTAGCTGCTTTGCACAGAAGTGAGTTTTCTCTATGAAAAGGAGCTTGTGAAGCCTGCATACTGTATACTTGTTCCAGCTTTTCCTCATTTGTGAAGAAAGAACTTTCATCTTCAAGGCATTCAATTCAACATCCTTCTGCCAATTTCAAACTCACCACCACCAGAGTATCTATTTTCTTTATTAGAAAGAGAGGTCTATTCCCTATAGATTTGAGAACAATGTGGAGGAGCTGAAAGGTAGTGCATCCTCCAGCATCACCTAGAAGATAAAGAATAAGGTGTATACCATGGAACTTCTCACACTGGAAGAAGCACCCACTTGCATGTTATAGTGGATCATGCATCAAAGCAGCTGACAATGCCTGTGAAAGCTACAGGGATTACCCTTACTATTTGAAAGCAATATGACGAAGCTGACTACAAAGAGGATAAAAAGCATTGACAGAGCTGAGAGGCAAGATGTGAGTCTAAACATAAAATGTTTGAGCCTACAGACTTCATTGAAATGAGCTTCTCCCTCAATAAGATACAAAAGGCAGCTGACAATAAGCACATTACTGCATGGAGAGCCAGCACATACATTTTAATGAAATTCATTTCATTCTGTAATTGGGTCACATCAGTAAAAATGTATGCAAATTTATGGACTTACTATGAGTTTAGCAGTTACGAATGCCTAATAAATCATCTGTAAAAAACAGTGGTTTTGCATTCTCACCCCAAGCCCCCATCCAACCCTACAAATAGCCTTCTGAGGTCTGGTATCACATATGCAGAGCACAAAAGCACAGAAAGCAGGATGTAGCTCAAGATTTGTTTTCCTTTGAGGAGCCTGCACTGATGGGAGGAGGTGAGCCTATAAATTCTTAATTTAAATTCTAACAAAATAAGTACCTGAGAAATTAGTGCTTTGGTGGGTTGATGGCATTCAGTAGAAAGCTCCACTGTAAAGCTAGGGATGATGATGTGGGTTTTGGTTCCAGTAACACCGCACTGTAAAAAGATGCCCCGGTCCCAGTCACCATTTCACAAAGAGGAAGAAATCATCTAAAGGCCATTCAAGTGCATTTTTTTTTTTTAACAACCAGAAAGAAATCCATTTTCTAGAGAATTTGGAATGTAGGTAACAATGAAGCAGAGTGTTTTCCAGGATGACTGAATTAGTTACAAAGAAGTTGTGTGTTAATTTAACAGGACTAAAAGCACTTAATGTGGAAGTCTTCTGCTCTGCCATGCTTGTAAATAGAAGCTGAACTTCATGTTTGGATATATTCCACCAGAGACCACTATTTCTTGGAAGGTTCCAGTGTTCCACAACGGGGGTCTCAGAAAGGACCCTGCAATCAACCTCAGTGTATTAACATTACAAACAAGGAGTCAAAGCCCCATGTTTATGAGTTAGCCTAGCTAACTCTTTTTGATGCCAAAATCCGCCTTTAAGCTCTGGATCAGGCATTCAAGATGAACCTATGCAAACAAGAAGCAAAACAATTCAAATGCATATTGATAAAACTAGGATGTTAAAGAAGGGAAGCTTAAAGAATGGTAGTGTTTAATGTCTCTTTAGGGGATAGTCAAGATCTAAGATGAAGAAACAGGTGAACGGGCTTAAGAAAAAGTTTTACATATATACAGTGTGGAAACAATCCATGTAGTCCATAGTTCTGACAGTTCTACAAAGTTATGAGTTGCATCCACAGAGAAGTTTACATATATCTATGGGTGTATATATATATGTGTGTGTGTGTGTATATATATATATATATAAAAATGTACTCATTTAGCCCAGTGTGAACAAATTCAACAGGAAAGGATAAGCAAGTTCCATTTGAGAACACTTAAAATTTTATGATCAGTATATTTAGGAGAAAACTAGACCTAGTGTCTGTTTTCTTTAGAGCACATAAGGAAAAATGGATTGAATTTGGGTGTCCCATAGCTGAGAGAACTTCCCTAAACATGGTTCTGTTAGTTGTGCTGTTAGTTATGCTGTTGGGTATAGCATGCATAGGGAGCCAGCCAACAAGGTAAATACCAGTCCATGGGATGTGGCTCAGACCCTAAGATGAAAAAAGGCATGATCTCTTATCATTCAAGCTATGACACTGTCTCCATTATGGTGTGCAAACTTGCACCAACATATTTATTTCACTTATTTTGAAACCTCATCAACTCATGCCAGAAACAGATTGAGTCCACTACTTGGTAGGTAGTAGTCAGTTAACTTCAGAAAGTGATAAAGGCTGGCAAAAAGAGCCAGAATTACAGTTCAGAGGAAACAATGCAAGTTCATTACGTACCTTCCCACTGGGAAAGGACAGAAAATTCAAAGGCTTACAGTGTGTTTCAAATTAATACAAATTTGGTAGCCCATTCAGAAGCTACACTGTTACGCACGGTTTGAACTAAACAAGTTCAAAAACCTCACTTGGAGTATTGTGTGCAGTTCTGGTGTCCTCAACATAAAAAAGACATGGAGGTGTTGGAACAAGTCCAGAGGAGGCCATGAGGATGATCAGGGGACTGGAGCACCTCCTGTATGAAGATAGGCTGAGAAAGTTGGGCTGTTCAGCCTGGAGAAGAGAAGGCTGCGTGGAGATCTCATAGCAGCCTTCCAGTACCTGAAGCGGACCTATAAGGATGCTGCAGAGGGACTCTTCATTAGGGACTGTAGTGATAGGACAAAGGGTAATGGGTAAAACTTAAACAGNAAGAGAAGGCGGAGATCTCATAGCAGCCTTCCAGTATCTGAAGCGGACCTATAAGGATGCTGCAGAGGGACTCTTCATTAGGGACTGTAGTGATAGGACAAAGGGTAATGGGTAAAACTTAAACAGGGCAAGTTTAGATTGGATGTAAGGAAGAAGTTCTTTACTGTAAGGGTGGTAAGGCACTGGAATGGGTTGTCCAGGGAAGCTGTGAATGCTCCATCCCTGGTGGTGTTCAAGGCCAGGTTGGACAGAGTCTTTGGGTGGCATAGTTTAGTGTGAGGTGTCCCTGCTTATGGCAGGGGTTTTGGAATTAGATCTTAAGGTCCTTTCCAACCCTAACTATTCTATGATTCTATGATTCTAAGTAATCTAACATTCTGTTTTCATTGAGCTTTTTTGTTTCTTTTTTTCTGTATTCTTACATTTGCCCATCCACCTTCCCAACATGACCAGGCTAAGAAACACAAAAATTTAACATGAGAAGCTGAATCTCAGCTATATGCTTTGTAAAGAAAAAATATCCTGGGGATTCCCTAGGAAATATCCAGTTCTGACTCAAGTGAAATTAAGTGAAATTTATTGCCATAAAACATATTTCAAGAGCCACTTACACTGGCTCTGGGTAAAAAGAAAATGTATCTTAATCGGTTTCACCTCAGGGGACTCAGGTTAAGAAAATAATATACTAGAGACCTGAAAAGTGCATGGACAGCTAGATTCTTGGAGCACCAAGAAATATAGGACTTCAGAGCAGCCTGTTCTCTCCAGCTGCAGACATTCTCAAAGCAAGATTAGTCCTGCTGCTGCATCTACAACACGTTTCCAGAAGTGGATGGCAAGGGACTGGTGGCATCATTCTGTACTGCTAATTTGAAATGAGTTCCGTGAAGCATTACTCTTCATTTATTGCTCAAGCTGCACAATATGAACTTCACTATATCAGTAACATTTTGTTATCCCAAATTTTCCATATAAATAAATATTTACACATCTTATTTACTTTGCTATGAAATGTATGTTTGTAATGCATGTTTTCCACCATTCCAGCAGAGTGACATCCAAGTAGGGCCTTTGGGTTGTGCTCTCTGCTCTAGCCCTGACTTGCTGTGTCACTAGGAACTAGTCATTTAACCTTTCTGTGCCTGTGTTTGATGTAAATGTAAAACGAACTGCCATTATAAACTCTTCATCCCAGGTGTGTTGTAAGACTTAATTAATTAGTGTCTGTGAAGCACTTTAAGCTCCTCATGTGAAAGACACTATATACTGAGCTACTATCATTGCTTATTGTGTTTATTAATGCTTCACAGAACCAAAAACCCATTTTTAAAAATTGTTTCTCATATACTCTAGAATCTTATTAGGAAGAATTATCATAGGCAAATCTATGAATGCAATGCTATTTCACACTTTTCAAATCTCTCTCTCAGCTGTGGAAGACCTTATTCTACTCCTGGGCTCCTCATACGGCTCTCCTGAATCCCATGTGCACCTGGAAACCCCTAGTACTTGACTCTATATGGAATCAAGGGGCTGTATATGGACAAATCTCAAGGCATTCTCATGGGAAACTAGATCACCTAGAAAGGTGCTAACCCTCAGGGCTTTTACTGCGTAAGGGCATTTGCTTTGAATTCACAGACTTGAATGTCAGGGTAGGAAGATGGACTGCTGCAACATGTACAACTCCAATATTCCAAAGCATTTAAAACCAAAAAGTTACTACTAGAGAAAACAATCTTCCCTGGAGTTCTTTGTTTCACTAATGCAATAGCATTCACAGGTCTCAAAAAACACATTTTTCACCAGCAGGCAGTCAAGTAGTATAATAGATTGCCCAGAAACGTTCATCAGTGTCTGTCCACAACAGTTTTCCAAACCAGACTGGAAAAAACCCTGAGTGATCTGGTACAACTTTTGGCTCAAGCTTCATGCTTAGGCATTCCTTATGCCATTCCTGATAATTTTCTATCTGCCTCACTGGGGACTGGAACCTCCCCAGTATACCTATTGTTCAGTCACTGTAGTTAACATTACTCTCTAGCTCCAAACTGGCAGAGATGTTCTGAACTACTCAGCAGAGGATGATTTCACATCCTTAGAGAAAAACTCCATGGTACATTTTTATAAATGACTACACAAAATCTACCAGAATTTATAAGAGGTGCATAGGCTTCCTCAAATCATCTCAGCCCTATCATAATATCTTCAGGGAACAGAAACACAAAACTTGCATTACTGAGCTTCCTGTTCCTTAATCTGTTCTATGGATCATATAATTTTACTCAGCACAGTAAATAAACTTAGAAGAACAAAGAATATTAAAGTACATAAAATTAGGTCATAAACTATGGAGCACTGCAATGGCAGGTTGCAGTTCTATGCACTGAAGAACCAGAGATTTAAACATGTAATAATTGTTATGCAGTATATATTGATTTTGAAAAAACATTTCACACAGACTTACTGTCTGCAGTCATTAAATATCCACCAGACACCTATAGATATATTCTACAACTACAGAAAACTTTAAGGAGTTTATAAATTTTTACAAAAAATATAACACATACAATACCACTTTTTAAGAAAAGACAACAGCACCCAAGAAGAAAAAACTAAGTTGAAATTTTAGTCATTGCTACTACAATAAAAAATTTCATCTCACAAATATGGGATCATAGAGCATCTCAATGTCTTCATTTTTTTTTTTTATTTCAGAGTAAATGAGAATTCATATGTGAGCATGTGTTCATCCCAGAGTAATCAGGTCAAGCCAGATTTGGAAAAAGTAAGAAGCCACTTGGATGTGTCTCCACTGTGTGCATTTCACCTAAAATTGATATGACTTTGCTAACAATTTTGGCTATTATCTTCAGCAGTAACTCATTCCTTTCTATGATATATGAGTAGATTAAAAGATCCCTAAAATAACGAATCATTATTAGTATGAAAAATACTTTCAAAATTGTTTAGCCAATTTTAATGGGGATATTTCTCTTTGTTTTCTTCAAAACCTCAAATAAGATGAATGTTTGCTATGTTAAAAGGACCACGTATCTGCAGCCATTTAACAAACAGTAATAGCAATTTATCCCATGTGATTACATATATATATGTGTATGCACAAACGTACTGTCCAATGGACATGGTCACAAGTTGATATGCACTGGTGCACCAGTGCCTAAGACATGAAAGGAATCTGACTTACAATTCCTGCTCCAAGCACAAACAAAAGTAATCTTGGCAAATTATTAAACAGCTTTTGAAGGTCACTGTTTTAAATGTCACCCAATTATTCTATTAATACAGTTTTATTTAAATGACCACTTTCTCTGTGATATTCAAAATTGGCCTTGATAAAGCACTAGCAAACATACAGCAGTTGACCGTACAGCATTCACATTGAATGACCTACAAACACATTTTTTTAGATAAAACTAATTCTAAAAATGCAATCAAACTTCAGAGCTGCTAGAAATATTACAGTAGCTCATACAGAAAGTAAAAAAGCAGTGTTCTGTAGATTTAAGGTTTTAATTGGATTTTTTTGTTGTTTTTGAGAAATATGTAAAATAAAAGGGTTTTCCCTTTTATAGGATATCAGTCTGACCTTCTGTGACCATTCCAACTCCAGTTCTGTACTGCAGTTCCCATCAGATGAGGCATTAAAGACCTGCACCAAGTCAGAATTTCTATGTTATATTCTAGGCTCCTGCTCCTTAGGCTGAGTCACTTAATTCCCATCCTTCAACTGCAAAAATAAAGTTAGCTCAAAAATCAAGATGAGCATCTACTTTAATGGAAAAGATACTTTGCTGAGAAAGTGGATAGTATGAATCAGCTAACACTGAGATGTTCAAATCAAAGTTGACAACACTGATGCCAGATACGTTCTGTAGTGTTTGTATTAATACCATCTGATGAAGACAGGTGTTTTAAAAAACAGGGTTTCCTATTTTTACAGTTAAGCTACCACTGTGATTGTCTAAGAGAAACAAAGCTAAGGGCACGTGAACCTCAGTGCTAACCAGTGTACACAGCATAACAAATGATTCAAAGAATTACTACAGAATTATTCCACTAATAGGTTTAGGTAACATTTTTAACCATACAGAGCTCCACCTACACACAGTTTATAAATATTTATAACAAGCCAAGTAGGAAATTAACGCCATTCAAATCTCTGCAGAATATTTACTTTAGTAGAAATTATTGTATTGGAATAAGAAATTCTAGTTCTGTATTGTGAAT
The DNA here is from genome assembly GCA_002631895.1 of Agapornis roseicollis. Taxonomy (NCBI): domain Eukaryota; kingdom Metazoa; phylum Chordata; class Aves; order Psittaciformes; family Psittacidae; genus Agapornis; species Agapornis roseicollis. The sequence continues at coordinate 53,300 of NDXB01000943.1, forward strand.
ATATGAAAATGAAAGCATTAGTTATTCACACAAATAAAATGAGAAAAATAATACAGAGCCTATACCACAGTTCCAGTAGAATATAACCTATCCCCTCCTTCACATGCAAAATAGACACACAGAGGTCAAATCTTTTCAAGTTGTGAAAATTTTCTCAACAATGCAAGACCTGGACGTAGGGTTTCATCAGTCCAAATCTGTTAATTTTGTGTGTAGTAATGTACAAGACCAAACTGCTACCACTCCTCCTGGTCCTCACCTTATCCTGCTAATTAGAGGTTTATTTGAAAAGCCTGACCTCAAATGTAACATTTTAGAAGAAACCAAGGTTTGCAATATTACCAAAGCTTGTGGTTTTACCACAGACTACAGTAGCACCTCTCTCTAAGCTGAAACATCTGGAAAGCATGTAATTGCATGAGAATTTTCAAGTTTAATTAGGAAAAAAAGAAGAAAAACATAAAAAGATAGATGTCTATTCTTGATAGGAAAGAGAGAAAAAATAAATACCCTTTATGCACCTGAAAGCAAGAAAAACATACATAAAAGTAGTTTTCTTTTCCCTTGAACACCAGAAATCCATGAACGATCCTTAATCCTAGCACCAGTTTTGAATAGTTTATATCTCTGTCTACCACAGTGAGTCAAGCAACTTGGACAATTGTATTAAGACCCCATGGTAGCTTCATTAGGCAACACTGCAAATCATTAGTGAGTATGCAAAAACGGACTTCCAGCAGAGGATTTTATCAGTATGTTGATTGCCTTCTCATGGCCCCATAAGGGTTAGAAGCAGTACTACAAAAAACATTGTCTTCTATACTTATTGTTTCTATTGCTAGGTAGAACAGAACAGAATTAGTAATGCTGCCCTAAAAATAGTGCCTTTTACTAAACTGTCTGTGGCTCAAGTCCCTGCAATATCAGCTGTGTTTTAAAGAACTGACTCTTATAGCAAGCTGTGCAGTGAGTCTGTATGCGAGACCAAATTTCTTGATGGCTCTGTATTCCCATCCAGTCATGTGGAAGGGGAAGAGCACTGAACCAGTGATTCAGCAATGCCATGTCTGAAGTTGACCACCTCCTATGCAGCCCTCCACCAGTCACAACTGACTTATCACTCATTGCTGTCATATCCATACATTATTTCCAACACATTTACCTTTGCTCCATTGCAACATCATTCCACAGGGCATAATGACACTCAGGATGTCCTAAGAGTGACCCAGGTGGCACGTTCAGCATTGAGAGCAGCTATTGTCTTAAATGGATGGTGTTTAAGAACCTGTCTGGTTCTTTTACAGCAGGTCCCCTTTGCTAGAAATTATACCAAGTTTTCCAACAGCAAGGACTGAGGTGAGAGGGTATGGTTGTACAAGAATAGACCTGTCCCTCCCTTCTGAATCTGCAAATGCTGGCCAACACTGCTTACCAAGTGCAGTGCTACATCACGGTTCAGCTGCCACCCATCTGCTCTAAACATCACATAACAGCATTGGCATTAAGCAGTATTAACGTGAAGCTTCCCCAGCACTCAGCAAAAAGTTTTCAATAATTTTTTAATACTAGATCACTAAACGTTTTCCAGTAGAGAGACCTACACCTCCTGAAATGATTACCAGTAACAGCATGTTTCCTTTCCTAGAGCTAGGTTTGCCATCTAACTTGCTTAGACTGACTTTTGTACCATCTATTTTTCCTCTTGTCACTGAATCATCCTGCAGGTAGTGGTGGTAAAACAGTTATGTAATCAGGTTGCAAAACAGAGCAGGAACCTAGTCCAGTTGGAAATCAACATTTTAGAATTATTAGTGCTACTCTTGCTCAAGTGAACCAGTTTCCCCAGCCCAGTTCAGAGAATGGCTGCACCAACATATATGGAAAACTACCACAGGGCTTGGAAAGCGCAGCAGAGTACCAACTACTCAAGGCAAAACTGTGGTTGAAAAGCAGATCATTAGATGGCCCTCTTGCTTGAAATGTTGCAGTCTGGAAACCATAGGATACATATGAATACAATGCCTTCTAACATAGCATGGTCAAAATCTCTCAGAACATCTAGTTGCACTTGCTGACATTTATGCTGCATGCACCATTAAAGTGAAGCTTAAGACAACAGAAAAAATATGCATGATTTAAATACTTGTTATTCACTATGTGCTCCCTGTTTAGAGAAAAAAAAAAAATAGGGTGGGGAGAGAGAAGGAACAATCTTTCTACCTTTCGTGCTGATTTGTTTATAGGGGATTAAAGTTATTTTATCCTTTGCACATGGTTGGGAATTTCAGCTCAGGGAGCTGTGTGTCTTGCACTGCACTAAGACATTAATGTGTTCTTAACAATTTAAGACCAGTATTGTGGGCCCTCAGTAAATGCAGAGAATTAAAGTCCTTTTGGCTCTGTGACTGCATGCTGAGTAAGTCTCCAATTAGTTAAGCTGTTAATTTTTTTGTTTTCTATATCTTGCCTCTATTAAACTGCTTTGTTCAATCATGCTGAACGGTCACCTGCTGCCTCTGCTCTAAAGCAACATGGTTACCTTGGACAGTTATTTCTTTGTCACACTTTGTTCACAGCATTTCTAACAGTTTTGCTTCATGGTGGTTTTACTTGCTTCTAGAAATACATCTGAAATTGTTGGATGAACAGTTTCCAGCTCTCTTCTGGGTTCCCTCCAGCCTTGCGTTGCCCCCAGATGAAAAGGACCTTACCGGAAAAAACATATAAAATTGAATAGAAATTAAGCTCTCCCTTTGACCTAACCTGTTAACCTGTAGTGTTACCAGTTGTAGACATTCTTTTTTCAATGGGCTTTCGATCAGGCCAAGAAAAGAGACATACCTCTATATGAGTATATTTGAGACAGTTCCTCCTTTAGGGCCAGAAATATTTCAGTGTAAATAAACAGAGTTACATGAAATTTAAAGTCTAGTAGGATGATATTATCCAGGGCAAAACACCTGCAAAAAATCCACGTAAAGTGCACATATCTGCTTGTCTTCTTAAATCTTATAGAGTTCCTTACATCATCAAAGGCTTTGGCAAAATGGCACTGTGACAGGAAAGAAAAATAAAATAGGGCAATTTTCACCTCAGTTCTTGGAACTCAACCACTCACACAGATAGGTATGTATTAAGAAGAACATGAATCACAAAAGGTATACTGCTATAGAAGTGACCAGCCTTCACTAACTGTTGGTATTGCTCGTTGATCATCAACATTGTCAAAATTCACTGTATTGCCCTGGAAAATACTGATCACCAATAAGCAAAGTATAAGCAACATAAATGGCATTATTTTAATCACTGAAGGAGCTCAAGTTTGATATAAGGTTTGCTTTATAAAGGAGACATAACTGAGTCTCATATCACATAAACAGTCTGGTATTTAAATCTTTTACTTGTCAGACTAAGGCTTTTCTGAGTATTTAAACACATGCATAAGCCAATCCCTATTTGCTAAGAATGTATTGCCCAGATTTCCAGGTATTACACATGAACTCCAGCTCATAGATAAATGTCAGTTTGACTCTCACCTAGAAATTCAGTCCTTACACAAACTGGTGCCTTGCTCCTGCTGACTTCCACATTCATCACTTTCTTGCATCAGTTTTTTACGTGATTCATTACTACAAACCCACCAGTACCCTATCATAAAAACTGTGTACCATATATGATTAGACCTTTTTAAAGGAGTTCATCCTTTAATGTTGTGATGAACTTTACCTAAGTCTACCTCATATATAACTGGTCCATGAATGAGGTTGCTGCTACTCTCCCATCCCATGCGTGCCCTTGGCAAGGATATAATTTGCTAGAACTTCCACTTGCATACCTTTCATTACCCAATGCCATGACTGCTATGTCATTTCTATCCCTTACATATCCCCAGACAGCTTTGAAAAATTCCCTTTCCTACCTGACTTGTCCACTTGTCCAATCCTCAGATTGGCTCAATAATGCATGTGGAAGTGCAGGATCTTCTGATAATGGTTTACTGCATTTAACTTCAGAGGAATGTCAGGTTCCATCAAGAGATGCACAAAATGCATACTAATCAAATTCCGTGTCTATAGGACGTCTATAGACCTGAATGTATCTACCTCATGAATATACAGGCAGCTCTGTTTCTTTGAGTAAAACATAAACATATTTCATGCCAGATAGGAAGTACTATTATGTATATATATTTCCTTCCCTCTCATTCTTTTTGCATAAAGCAGATGAGATTCAGAACAGACATATTTTTTCCAGGGTACAACAGAAGCCTTGTGCTGGATGATAAAAGCTTTGCCTGCCATCCATATAATGCAATTGCAGTTTGAGTGTTCCTGGTTTCTGTATTTCTGTGTTGCATTTCACAAGCACAATGCTGAAATCACAGGCATAGTGATAAACGTTAACAATTCATTCAGCGTTTGAAGATACTGAGAATAAGTTTTCTTCCTTGGTCTGCTTTCACTCAGATGTTTAAGATAAGAAAGGACTATTAGATCCCCTTGTCTGACCTCCTGTGTAATACATGCCCTTACATTTCATCACCTGTGTATTGAGCTTGGCATTTTTTTCCTTCTTTTTGCTAAAATATATCTTCTAAAAATATGCTTTTCATTCCTCTGCCTTCATTTGGAGGCTTCAAGAAATAAGGACTCCACATCCCTTAAAATTTATTCCAGTAGCTGATCAATCTCATCCTTAGAAATAAGGCACCAATTTTTAATCTGAATTTGTCTGGATGAAACATTCAGCTATTAGCTTTCTTCATATCTTTCCCTGCTAGATTAAAGAGGCCTTTATTGCTTAGTAGTTTTGACTTTTGAAAGTACTGATGTCTTGTACTCAAGTCTCTGCTCAGTCTATTTTCAAGCAGACTAAACAGACTTAGCTATTCAAGCTCTTTCTTTAATGAATTTGCCAGCCTTTGAACCTTATTGCAAAGATTTCTCTTTTACGGTGTCTAAACTAGGCAATTAATCCTTTAAAAATAGTTGTCTTGTAACATGCCAATGTTGTAAGACAGTATGTGTCCTCCTACCTTGGTTACACATGTATTCAGAGTTAAAGTCTTATTTATGTGCACAATTATGTGCACACTGTACAGACATGAAGGAGCAGAGCTTGCAGTTTTAGGAGTAATTCTTTAGTTGTAAACACTGATAACACATTCATATAGTATCATGCATTCATTACATAAATCAAAGCTGACTGTAGACAGAAAGTGATGGTCAAAAGAATTAAGTATCTTTTCCAAGTTCTGAGTCAAAGCTAGGGAGAAATAGTGTTAGGACACCACAGCTTCCAGTACTGTAAGCTACCTGTCTTTCCCAAACCTCATCTGCTCTTTCAATAAAGACTTTAAGTGATTTCGTGACACAAAAGATTACGGAATCTGAACTATCCTTCTAGTATTTAATATCCACAGACCTGGCACAAAAGGGGGCAAAATACTGTAAAAATCTGCAAATGTTCTGCAATCGTCTCCTAGTGTCCAGTGTCCCAAAGAGAGAATTTCCTAATTCACTTCCACTGTTCATGAGGTGACCATGTCAGAAAATACATTCAACTAGTAATTTTGACAGAAATGCTCCTTGTTGGATGCATATTTTTTTCTACTAGAAAAGAAAGTCCTGGATTAAAAGAGAATNTGCAATCGTCTCCTAGTGTCCAGTGTCCCAAAGAGAGAATTTCCTAAAAGCATTATTCTTTTTACACTGTTCAGTCCTTACCGTCTTTAACTGAGATTACCAAAGTGGGCAATATTTAATGCTATTCTTTATAGCAAACAATAAATTGCTAACATCACTGCTATCAACTAAAATTCACTTCCACTGTTCATGAGGTGACCATGTCAGAAAATACATTCAACTAGTAATTTTGACAGAAATGCTCCTTGTTGGATGCATATTTTTTTCTACTAGAAAAGAAAGTCCTGGATTAAAAGAGAATCTATATTTTATTTCTTTATTTTGTTGGTTGAAGCCAAACTCCATGGGTAAAAATGAAATTCGTATAAAGTCTTAAGCCGATAAAGTGGTTTAGATTTGATCTGACCCAGACCAAAGGAATTTCATAATGGATAACTAACAAAAGCATTCTGACAGCAAACCTGATCTCAGATCTCATCTCTGCTTGCCACATTTTGCTAAGCAGGCTGGGAAACATTTTTGCTTATTTGTCATTTTCTTTAATCAAGGGCCTTGATCCTTGACAGAGAGTGTTCAAATGGACCCTAATGTTATATTGGAGCTCATACAAGATACATTTTGGCTTGTGGGGCTCACATAATGTCCTTTGGTATTGTCCTTTAGCAGATTCAGAGCCTAAAGAGTGGCTACATGGTAAAAACCACCTTTCCTCTGTGCTGAATTCAGAGAGCTGAATAGCTTGGGTTTTTTTCCACAGCAATCACAGTATTTTTTTTTCTCATTTTTCGAAGTTTGTACTATGTAAGCATGTCTAGTTTCACTGGCTTTGCACTATACAGTGCTGCTATCATCAAAGAGAAGAGTTGTAAAATAAGTCTTCATCTCACTAGGTGAATTTATTGCTGTTATAAAAATAAAGGCCCCCGAGGTTCACTGCATCCACTGTACTGAACACTCAGAGTGCAAGCTTGGGGAATTTACTGTAGTATACCACTGTGTCATTGTACCTACCTGAAAACTTGGCTCAGCTGACATCTGGAAGCATTAATAAAGAAAATACAACCTAAGGGGAAACAACCAAGGATGTTTGATTTGTTGAAAGAAAAATGTACATTATTATGGAGTCAGAAAGCAAGTTATAAGCCAGAGTTTGCACTTCACACAGTGAAGATGTTAGCTGGGCTTTATTAATGTTTTCATAAATTATTTGCTGAAAGAGAACTCCTTACACGAAGTGCATGCTTATTTATCTGGTTTGAGAGTTTTTTCCCTATAGGAAACACTGCTATTTGAGCAGGAATTTTCAAGTGGTTCAACAGCTTGTTTTTTAAAGGTTATCCTGAAAGTTCCAGGAAAAACTGTTTTCTCCTGTGAGCCCATGAGAGACAGAGAGAGGATTCCCAGATTATAGGTACCAAGAGAATGAACTGGAGGGCACAATGCATCAGATAAGGAGGCAGTAGGTGGTAAAGACCTTTAGTATTTCCAGCAGTCTTTGTCTGAGATGTTAAAAGAGTGGAGAGGTTCCCTTAGGAAAACAAGTTTGCAAGAAACACTGCTCTTGTTGCTCTGTGGATAATATAGGTAACAAGAGGGCCCATCAGAAGACAAGACACAACTACACAATTTGCTGTACAATCCCAGATACGATCGCAGACCCTAAAGAGACCACAATCTAAAGAAAATGGGAAGGAATTTTAGGAAGTAAACAGGGTAAACTGAGTCTCCCATAACTTTACAGGAGATTAGTGGTAGAGCTCACAAAAATCAAACAGACAAAACCCAATTAAACAAAGAAACAAAAAACAAAAACCCCACACAAAACAAACACAAATCAAGTCTACAACTTGTAAAATGCAACACTATATTCTATATCAGCAACAATCTCCTCTAGAGGATTAATCCCCAGTTTGAGGATTCACCTCACCCAATTTAAAGACCTACTTCTGAAAATCTTGGCTAGACTGTCTTTATAAAGAACAGGGAATTATCAATAGAATGTTTCATAGTTTGGTGTGTGTGTTTGCCTAGGAGGAGCCTTAACATGGAAGCCTCCAGGATTTTCTAAATACCGTAAGAAGAGTCACACCCAATACTAGTAGGACAATCACTAGTGGAATCCTTTGATACAAGCTGAAGAAAAGCCCCAACTGATTCCACAATTAAAAAAGGCCAAGAAATGCTTTAAACTGAAAACAAAGTATTCTGATGACAGCAAATGAAATTGCACATGCTGTCCAGAAAAAAGCTCCAATTCTCAATAGTTTCACACAATTACACGTGCTATTCAACAACAGAAAAAAATGGACTATTATTGAAGGTCCTGGGAAACTTCCCAGGTGATTCTAATGTAAACACAGTCCTACTGTATAATCTGAAAATAAACCTATGACTGACAGATCATAGCACAGAAGAACATAACTTTTAAAAGTCTAACAGTGCCAGACATTTCTGGCATGAGAGGCTACTGGAATGGAAATAGGGATATGGCTTGTCCATTGTTTTGAACTTGTTGCAGAAACATAGTCTAGCCAGAGATACAATTGTACAATATCCTGTGTTGCAAATATATGAGATATATATCCTCTTCCACTGTATTGGAATCTGTATTAAGAACTTAAATAACTTTTTAAAAAATTAGGTAATTTACAACTTTGATCACACTGATTTGTTTATTCTCCAGAAATCTTTCTCCTTTCCCCCCTCTTATTGTCCATCTCTACAGAAGAAAGCTTTCTACATTATTCTGTATCTTAAAGCCACTACCTTGAAATCTTCAAATAAAACAAACAGAAATGTTCAAATAGAGAACAAGATTCACAGATCTTGTCTATTGAAAGACTGCCAATGCATGAAACGCAGACAGAGCCATTCCACAGAAGTGAACATCTGCAGAAAGCATGCACATGAGTGGATATTACTTGATGGGAATGTCTACATTATGTCTTTCCATTATTCCCTAGCCATAAATGGTGAGCCAGCTGTCATGTGAAAAAACCCTCAGCCAAAGCAGGTCAGATTTGCCATCCTGCTGCAAAAAGCCTGTGGGTTTCTATAGGAAAATTATCTGCACACAATTTTCAGCTGGGAGAACAGGCCAGAAGCATGAGAAGGAAAGCTTCACAGGAGCTATGACAGGTCTGGATACTTGGCCATCTTTTCCTAGAGCAGAAATGAGCTAAGGTGACTGATTTCAAGGCAACATAAATGATAAACCACTTTAAAAGCTTTAGTTGTTAAACATATGTCTTCATAAAGCTGCTTTAATTTGATGTGAAGTATTGGAGAAGTAGCCTCATAACACCCAGAGAGAAATTCAAAGTATGTGTTGTCAGCTGAATTTTCATTGCTACTTTGGTGATAAATCAAAAGTCCATATCAATTCAGCTGCATATGTCACAAACCAGCAGGACTGAGATTACCATTGTGCTCTCATGCTGTGGATCAGACATCAAATTTTGTGCTTCCCCTCCCCTGCGTTTGGTCAGGACAGAGACATCTCAGGCTGGGCTTTGAAGTCTTGGGTGCTATAAAAACAAGTTATAATGAATACCACAGAAAACAGGAGAGGACAGGAAGACAGTAATCTCAAATTTTTCAGCATTAGTCAGTAGAAAGTATTGAGGAACTTAGTGGCTAGAAGGGTAATACCAAAGCATCTGTCATAAGCAAGTCGTGAAGCCTTTTTCCAATAAAAATCTGTTCTTCAAAGTGCTCAAAAATCTGCATGCTTTCTTAAAATGCACCTACATCAGTGCTTCATGTTCAGCTCAGGCACAGCTTTGATTCAGCTCTGCCACCTTCCTGCCAGCTGTCTCCATTTGCCTGTCATAGATCTCCATTTCTGAGTTGTTTTGCTGCTTGCACACTAAATTCCTGTCAGAAGAAACTAAGTGAACAGCTGTGCTCCACAGCTTCATCATTTAAGGGACACACAGGGTTCTGAATCCAAATATGGGCCACACTACCACAAGATACCCCTCAGTGGTTTCCTAACACTCATCTACCACTGAGCTGTGCTTGAACCCTGAAAAGATCCTGTGAAACTCTAGAGCAGATCACATTTTGCAAAGGACCAAGTGCAGTGTTCCCACTTGGCTTCCAGCTGCAGCCTCCTAGTGATTATTCCAACTGATCTACTAGCTCCAAATAAGACACATTTTAAACCCTTGCCTGTCTTTTACCTGGTCTACAGTTTGCTGACATACCACTTTTTGAATCTTTATTTTTTTTACTCCCCTTCTCCCCTGCTTTTTAATTTCTTTAAATTCTCTCAGAATGTTAGTATCTAGTCCTTCCTCCCAGTAGAAAATTGAAAGTGGTGCAATTTGATAAGCCAAAGAAATGCACTTACCAAATTTGCTTGAAGGCTGGCAAGATTTTCTTAAAAGTCAGGGCTATATGGTGCAATATCAGAACACTGCAGCCCTCTTGTTCACTGATAGCTAAGACAAATGGTGATCTATACTTGTTCATGTTTGGAAATAAAGAGAAGGTGTTTTGCAGAAACACACTGCAAAGGCGACACACAACACACTTCAAGGTAACAAACTGTGTGCTCATTTGTTGGGAGCACTGCACTGAAACTGCACCTCCACTAGATTTTTTGTTCTCTGCTTTCCCGACTGATTTGATGGCACCATCACCAAGAGTCTGTCATCAGTGTTGCTCTGGCTTCACCATCCTTGTGCTCCATAGAAAATACTTGAAAGAACAAAGCCTGAGGTGCTGCTTTACCCCACCCAGACTCTCTCTGCAGTAGCTTTACTAGCTCCCAATACCAAACCAGTTAGATGGAAGAGCAGCACTGATTTTCTGTTTGCATTTAGTCCAGGCTGGGTAGGTGGAGAGAGGATGATTGAGGTTTCTTGGAAAATAATAGCATTGTACTCAGAAATGCAGAGAAGTGCTATATATCGCCAAGAAAGTAATAGCAAGGACTTTCATGCTTCTGAAAGCAATTCTCCCAGAGCCACAGAGCAGCTACTAGTGTTAAAAACTACCTGCCCACTTCTCACCTTTTTTGAATGCCAAGCTCAGCTTCATCATCAAAAAGAGCCACGAATGTGGTGTGCCATGACAAAACAGCTCTGTTAAATTTCCACAATAACCTCATTCAGTGAATGGCATATCCTTCACAGGAAGCAGTGGGAGAGTACTGTTAAAGGCAATGTTAAACTGCAATGGCTTGTCCCTTAACCAGGATTAAGCAAGAGCTATGAACAAGCTTAAGGGAACATGGAACTTGCTGCTGTTCCTGAATGCCTGCTATGTGTATGCAGGGCATTCACATCTTATCCAAGAGCAGTTTGCAAGCATTATGAGTTTTCCCAAGCACGTTCAGTCATTTTCCTTGATTTTTATTTCTTCATTTGGGCAAATACGATATTTTTTTGAAGTATAGCTATGCTATTTTTTTCAGCCAATGAAAAAGGGGCTGATTTATCTGAAAACAGAGTGAGTTGCACAGTCTTTGAAAACATGAGGATAATCAATTATATGATGAGGCAGAATAGAGCACAAATTGTAAGAGCCCACAATAGCTCTCCATATCCTAACTCCCATGTTACTATGCCCTTGCAACCGCAGGACAAGGTGCTATTTCCCATTCAGAGATCTGCTGGACCACAGTAAAAATGCTGATTGAGGGTAATCTGGTAATCTGAAAGACACCTATTGTAATGTGAATGAGTGTCCATGATCAAGGCATAGCAGGACCAAGGCATAGCAGGACCAAAGCATAGCAGGATAGCACACCACTGTGTATGACACAGTGGCTCTGACAGCCTTCTGCATTTAAAATCTGCATCATTCACTACATTTCCACTTAACAAAGGTACCCTAATACAGACAAGTGAGACATCATCCAGCTACCTCCTAGTAACTATTGCCAGCTCCTGGAACAGAGTTAAGATATTTTAACTGTATCTCCTGAATGTCAAGAGTTTATGACTGAAAATATCTTTAGTTTTTTTTCCTGATTTTCATAGGGATAGATTTTGCTGAATCTGACATTTGGAAGTCCATACTACTTGGGAACTATACCCTTACATTGATATCCAGTTTCAGCAATGTGTAGACAGACACAGAAACTGCAAAAGAGGAGCTCATAACCAGCAATAAGTCCATTATCAGTATTAGTAATGATCTGGACTGCTAACAGAGGAAAGGGTTTTGTGCTAGAGGCCTAGGCTCTCAGCACAAAAATTTTCTGAGAAGCAGAGGTAGCCCACAGGTCTAGATAGCTATATGCAGCAGTAAGTGCTTCTGAAACTGTGAAAGGAAAAAAAATAGAAGAGATATTCAGTCCTAGTAAATACTCTGATGTCACACATCTGTAGGGTTTAAGCAGGTATAATATGACATACAAACATAAAAGAAAGCATTTTAAAAGGCACAAAGAACGCTGGCAGATGGAGTTTCATTAACTAGATTTAAAAAAGACATGAAAGCAAAACAAAAAGTAAGGATGAGAAACAAAAGATCAAGCTGCTCAGACCTTTCCAAGGAGAACTGAAGGTTTTGAAGTATATCCATTAAGCACACCTTGCAGGATGGAAGTGCAGAAAAGAAGTATAAAATGAAATGAAGGCATTGTGAAAAGTTTACCTTATAAATGAAGAAAGGGAAGAGAGATTTGTCACAACCAGAAGTCAGGTGCCTGCAAGCAGCAGGGGGAAATGATAATACAGAAAGAACTCTGATCATTTCTGAACAACCAGAAAGGACTTTCAATTTAATAAAGACAGCAGCACCTAGAGAACATACCAAGACATTCTACAGCCCTAGCAAGCATCTGGCAGCAATTCTATTACATTTGAGACAAGAAGCAAAGATATTACAATACTAATAATGGCTGTTGCATACATTAAGAAACAAGGGGCTAACAGACGTTCAAGTCACACCAAGGTGTTTTGACAATGATTGAATTTCAGTAATCAAGCCACTCTATACAAAAATAAAAAGCCCAGGCAGTTTAGTATCCCAGGCAGAGGATCAGTGTAAACCGTATCTTCACCAGTTTTTAAGGAAGAAATACAGCACTTTTAGGTGCCATGTGAAGACAGAAAACAGGGCATTGAAAACAGGGCATAAAAATCAGGGCACATTTTGTGTCATGGTCATCTGAGGTCCACAGCAGAGAAGCTGTCTTAGTTCACTGACTCCTTTTGTTCATTCCCCTCCTTAAATTTCACCCTACAAACTTCCTTTTATCCTGACTTCAAGGACAACAGAGTCTGCCTTAAAGAAATGAACACTAGCAGAAAAGTCCAGTAGATCTGAACTACTCAGCATGCAAAATTGGCTTCTTAAGAAAGAGTTCTCACATGAGAGCTCTAATGAATGATTACAGCATGTAAGAACAACTTAGGAGAAACAAAGTATATTTTTATCATTAATGTACAAGGAGTAAGATACATGCCATTGATAAGCAAGACAGGAAGGCTGTACCAGAACTGCAGCATTGCAGATGTAGTCTTTGCCTCGCCAAGCTGCTTTTGTTCTTTTCCCAACTGTCACTGATTCAATGGTGTTATCTATTCAGTGCATTCAATTCATATTAAAGCATATGTTTTCATCCACTGCAAATTCTATTTGCACATGTACAGTATGTAATCAGAAGCAGTACAGCTGAAGTTAGCATTTGAAAACCTTAGAAAAGTGAGCTAGCACTGGCTTTTGAGGCTGGACCTGATTAGCAATGTTTCCCTATGCATACTTTGGCAATTAGAAAACATTTTCTCCCTACTCCAGAAAAATAAGCAATCACACATTTTCTGCTTCCCATGTTCAAGGCCATTTTTGTGAGGGAAATACTGAAAATGCAGCAACAAGCATGTGGCTAGCCAGGTACTCCCATCATACTGCAGCCTGTAATATTAAACAGGTATGATAATTCTTGCAGAACCCCTTCTCAATTCCTTTGCCATGAGTACTAGTAAGGTTGACAGGTCTCTTCTTCAGGTAGCCTGGGGTTGGTGTGGTACTCCAAAAATGCATGCAGTAACAGTACCCTTCTTTTTCTAAAAGACAAACCTGAAAAAAAAATAATAAAATTTTCCTTTTCTTTCCAGGAGCTCCGTCTATTCCTTAATCCAACACAGAATTGTTTGCACTCAGTCCAGGACAAGCTAGCTGTGTATTTATTTGCTGGTGGACTTGGGAGCAACGTCAAGGTTTATGATGGGAAGAACTCAGAAAAATGCCAGATTTAAGCTAAGGAAAAACAACTGAAGGTTTAGTCACTAACATGGGCTACTCCCTTCTTAAATCTTCTGCATGAGACTAGACATGCCTCAAGAAGCGATGACTTTTCCATAAGAAGTTTCCTTGTGTTTCTCCATTTACTATGACCCAGAAATACAAGTCATCTTAAAGGTCTGACTTTTCACTTAAAAAACAAATAAAAATACTTCAAAATCCTCTAATGAGTTTCCACTTTCATTTTTACATACTTCTATTAGCAATTTAGTACTATTTATGGTCAGTGTCCTTTGACAACTCTTATCAGTGTTTAAGGTGTATTACACAGTTTCCTCATTATGCTAAACGCAGAAGTTAACAAAAGCTGCCATATAAACCAGTGCTAGGGGCAATACTCACCTTGCATTGAACACGGGCACTCATTTGGAACAATCACAGGAAAAATAAATTCTCTTTTACAGCATCGAACAAACGTGTGAAATTCTCACATACAACTCTGGCTGATATAATGACACACTCATCCTACACTGCTCTGGAAAAAAAAGACCCTTGAAACAGGCAACCTCCTTCCTTGTCATGTAGTCAAGCATCAGCAATAAAAGGTCCATCTCACTAGAATACCTCAGTCATGCCAGCCTTGACCCAACAACAGCTGTATTGCTCTCCTTGAAGTGCCCCCAAACCATCAGTACAGATCTAAGTAGCTGAAGGCTTCAGAAGCTGTTAAAACCTGTTTACAGATCTAGATTTGACAGTACCCCATGCAAATCCAAACTGATTTTTAATGATTTACTCACTGATGTAGAGAGAATGAAATATGCCTGATTTGTAGCCCCTCTTACCACAAAGAAACACAAGGTTGTGAATAGCTGTGCAACCTTTGATTGAAATTTGCATTTTGTTTATAAAGCATATAAGGAGAGAAGCAGAGGTTGACATTGTTGATTGGCATTAAGTTCTCAGCTGGGCTTTCTGCTAAATGACACTTCTAATGGTTGTGATACTGATATCAGCCTATTAGTTCTGGTTCTAACCCAAGCCACTTCTTTCGTATAGGTCACTGAAAGGCTGTCATGTAGCAATATCTGGTCACAGAAGTGGATTCATAGAAGAATGAACCCATAGTCCGAAGAACTTCATATTTTATTTTCAAACTAGTTGGCCCACTGGGCCACGTTATATTTCACATCTGTCAAGCACGTGATATGGCAGAAAGCAAAAATAAACTCAGAAAGTGATGAATCTCAGTAGAAACACTAAAGTGTCATTTCTGATAAACTTGACTGTTTTATCAAGGCTGGAAATGGGAACAAAACTGTCTATGACAAATTGAATAAGACCACATTTCAGTTATACAATCTGTCTCATTCAGGTAATTTTACAGACTACTTTGCCTTTTCATCTTGATAACTATGCGAATTATGGTTGGAGACATGAGTGAAAAAGAATTTTGTGATCCAATTTCTAATAGAACACATCACTTGACTATGGCACAGATAAGCTCTGTTTAGCATTTGAAGGTGTGGGTAAACCTCACATGGAAGAGCTAATCTAACCCAACATAACAGTACAAAAAGTAGAAAAACTGCTTCTTACAACCAGGTTCCAAAGACACATTAAGATAATTCAACAGACTTGTTAACGGTAACAACATGGAATAATATGGATTAGATGGCAAAATTAAACCTGCTTATTCAGGGTTTGTGAAACCATCAGTCTTTTTCACACATCCTAAACTGACACATATTAAAGATAAGCCAGTACAAAAGCAATGGGGCAAACATTGTGTTCCTGAACCTCCAGAAAAACTCCCATCAAATGAGAAACATGTGCAAAATTCTGACTTTACTGGTCTCAGTATGTTAAATATTTGGTGCTGGGACAGCTGGAGTCTGTATTTTTGCATTAAAAGGGTAGCTTGATCTATTTTTTTTTCCTTTACAAAGGCTAGGAGCTTTGAACCTGAATAAGCTTCAAGTTGGTTAACTATTAGCATCCTAATTTAAAGAAAACCAGCATAGTAACAGAATATGTTTTTCTTAGGCAAACACCTCTCCCTGAGGTCATTCAGGTTTGCTTTTACTTTCACACTTTTCAAGAACATCCTCAAAAGCTCTCTTAAGCATCTCTGAGGCAAAATGACACATTTGTCTGAAATCCCTTAAACTCAAACTTGAAGAGCTGACTGTTCCTTCGGGGCTACTGGAATCATTCTGCATTTCACTGCATGAGCTGATTATTGCTACAAATGCCAGCAGATGTTGAAAGAAGACAGCAGAGGGAATGGTTGAGTACAACACAATGGGAAGCAGCAGGATGCACAGAGGTGATGCAGGGCTTGGTGTGAGTCAGCAATTGAGAACAGAGAAAACTAACTATTTGAACACAGAAAAGGAAAGGATATGTGTCAGAATACAGGTACCATCTTTCTTATCTTTTCATGGCTGTTTCTCATTACTTGAGTTACCATGACTTTAGTATGAAGGGATGACAGATTAGTCAAAACCAAGTTGCAAAAATAGCAGGTGCTTCCTTCAGAGCAAGGGAGACCGAGCATGAAAGAAAAAAAGCCAAAATTACTGTTACTTGCAGTTATGTCCAAGCAACCCTCACAGTAATAACTGGACTTTATTCCTGCAATACTCTGAAGAAACATGCCTATTTTGTAAGTTGATTATTGAGAAAATTACACAGGGAACTCTAAACCAGGTGTTGTGAAGAGTCATCATAAACAAACACAATCAGCTGATGTTCAGCAAGAAAACCCCCCATAAGAGAGAAAAAGAAAGCAATAGGGAAATGAAAAAGTACATTTCAAGGACATCTATACAAAAGTAGTTCAGGGCCAGTGAACCTCTGAACATACAGGAGGTGAGGCAAGGACCCTCAAAAAGTCAAGCTAATGATGGGCTAACACATATAGTCTCAGTCTCAGAAGTCTGAGCTCAGGATTGCAAATACTGGTCCAGTGTTGCTCAGTGAAACTTTCTTTCTCATGACAAATTGACATTCATCACTCAGGACTCAAATGAGATATTCTGAATCTGTAATTTAAGATGTACCTTCTCTTCCCCTCTGACTATGTCTAGCACAAAGAGGCACACATCATTAAAGGTTGAGGCTCTTTTTCAATGCTACCTCTTACCATTTTTGCCACTGGGACTGTAGTATTCCAGAGCAGAAGCAACTGTAATAAACTCTAGTGGCTCCTGCATTTGACTTTCAGAAACAGGAAAGTGACTGTGCACACAGGCCAGGTAACAATATGGAGCCTTTGACAATGACACTGTCATCTAAAACACATGAAAATTCAGAACTGATCATCGCAACATCCAGTCTGTCCTCCACAGTTATCTCCCCTTTCAGTCAGGCTGTACTCTCATACCCTTCAGAACCGCAGGCATTATATGGTGCAGCATAGTGCATAGTTGCTGCCAACAGCCACATCATTTAGGACCATACCAGCTATCTGGCATCTAACACAATGCACAGTGGTGATTTTTAAAGTTCACACAGCCTGCACTGGGAATAAGATGCAGCTCTGGCCTTATAAAAGTATACCAGTAGTGTGGATGCTGTCAGTGTAGCTAACCTACACATGGCCTGGGGAGACCACCACAAGAATTTTCTGTCAGCTTTCACATTTTAATAAGCATTGCCAATTTGCCCATGGGTACATGATCTGATTAAATGCCTCAAAGACTATCTACTTACCAGTAAAAATTAGCAGTATTTTTCAATTTTCAACTGAAATTGAAATAAATGTTCAATTTTAGAGTAGAAAGTTTTGACAATACTGAATTTTTATTTATGTTTCTTCAGTATGAAATGTCCAACACTGGAACTTCTTGATGAATGGGCACTTGCCATAGCAAATGCATCCAGTTGTGTACAGCTGAGGTCAGTTTAATACAAACATACCTCAAGATAAGCCATGAAATTTCCCTTTCCTAGGCTGTCACATAACAAACATTTATTCAGGAAAAAAAGAGAAAACAAACAACAAACAAGTCCTTGGTCTATGGCTCTCATTGCTGAGTCAGAAGTAACAAATATGATATTATTACCTGGTGAGCTGATCAAAAGGTGTTGTCACTGCACCCCAAATCTGAAAAAAGACAGTGGAGGCAGCTACTGCCCTTTCACGCAAGGACAGCACAAATGAGACTTTGCAATATATATGGACAAAATAGTGGATAACTGTACCATAATATGTTTTTTCCCTTGAATTCATTCCATCAGGTTTTCTTTATTTTCTTTTTGTTGGTGACTAGAACAATAAAGAATGTGGAAAGTATAATACAAGACTGAGAAGTATAGTAATAAACCTACAGTTATTAATAATCTGTGCTGATTCTATCAAGGAGACCCTGACAGCTGTCAGGTTTAAGACACATCAGACGCCTATTGTGAAATGTAGTGAGAATATCTGAGGCTTGTTATAATTCTTAGTGTTGCATACGTCTGGCCTTGGGAAGTCTGACAAGCCCTTTGGAATTATGCACCCTGCATTAATATGACAGAATATTTATAGAGAGGGAAAAATTGTCTTATTGTGGGATTACCTGGTTGTGCAGCCCTCAGTTTTATGGTGATCATGTCTTTGCACAGTCTTCCACTGGGATACTGGGGCAAGGTATCCTCCAGGATCCAAATTTAGGATATTTATGATCCATTCAGCCAAAATTTAAGGACATTATCTACCCATCTGGTAGAATGCAGTATGAGAGAACAAGGAATGCATAAACAAGTATCAAAGGATCTGATTCTGCAAAATTTTCTTGTCTGTGGAAGGTACCAAGTACTGTAAAATTTCCATTTATTTCAGACTTGCTTAAGCACCAGGCTCCTGTCTCATCCAGGGTGCACCAGGATAAACACAATAGAAGTAAAAGGGCTCTTAAGTTCACAGTGCAGGAAACTATGGGATAGCCCTCAAAGCAAGCACATGCATTCTTTCACATGGGTAAGGAAAAAAAAAAAAAGAAGAACTGTGCTTCAGAAGGAGGTAACAGTAGGATCATTTTTGCTTGGAATATATTTTGGGCACATTTGGGATTGGCAAGGAGATATGAGACTTCAAATCCTAGCCAAGTCATCATGTTGATAAGGGCCAAATTCTAAAGTTCATTCTTAACATCCTGCCTCAGTGACAGTTGAGATAAATGGAGAGAGTAGTATTTGATATGTAAGAAATGTGTGTAGTAATCCACTAGAATTCAGAGATGTGGTGTTTCTACATGCTATGACAGAGCCAGCCAACAGCTCTCTCTCATCACTGAGCTCTCTGTTTTGACCATGCCAGGCATTGCAGACTGCACTCATCACTTCCAGCATCCTTCAGAACTTTTCCTATTTGTCATTTTGCTTCCAATTCTGCCACAGTTGTGTCATGAGGAAAGCTGCTAGCCTGTTGTGAACTGATCCTTGTGACTACTGTTCAATGTTCTGTTCTAAAAAAGCACAGAAAGGTAAATCCTTCCATCATGCTAGTGTAACAGTGAACTGATACAAACAAAATCAGCAAGGACAGATCTGTCTGGGGAAGCACTCTACCTGAAGGACTTGCTACAAAACTGTTTGTTCCACTGCTGAAACAAGCTATTAGGGGGCAAGGCTCCTGGCACAGTCACATACCCACTTCAGTTCATAATCAAACCAATTTTAGTGCTTTTTTCATCCACTGCACGACTGTAGGAGCTGCTAGGAAACAAAGGTAGTTTCAGTCACAAGGTTCTTAAAACACTCTTTGCCATTGTGAATCTGTTCATAATGAAATCTCAGACTCCAAGTTTTGTCAAAAGCTCAGTGCAGTACTTCTTAAGTAATCCATGAAAAATATCTATTTTTAAACAAGTCATTGAAATTCACTGCTGTGCTTCCAAGTAAAGCATTGCAGCATAGGTTGATAACTGAAGATTTGAAGGTGACAGTGAAAAATCTAAATGCAATTTTACCCTGTGCACAGCACCTCATGTAATATAACTCTGGTCAGTGTCTCCAGCTTAATGACAACAACAAAAGGTAATAAAAAATAGGAAACCCTAAGGAAAAGTGGAAGTTTTGCTTCCTCTCATCAAATAGAGTAATCTGTAAAAATTAAAACTACTATTTCTATTGGTAAAAAACAAATTAGATTATTAAAAGCTGAAAACAATAATCTGAGTAGTTGTATGTAGCCTAAGGAAAGAAATTGTAAATATACATTATTCTAACTTCATGACTAACAGGCTATAGCAAATCACTTCTGTTCATGTGGGAAATACCACAGTATGTGACAGGATTATTAATGTGTTTGTTTACAATATATATATGAAAGATGAATTATGTATGCTTGTTTGTATGAAAAAGACTAAACCAGACCTTTGTTTAAAACAAATGTTGTAGTTACAAAGTGCCTAGCAAATGTATTTACCAAAGTGCTTTTAAATATAAATGAATTAATGGGCACGCTTCAAAGATAAACTGATTTACAATAAAGGTATATTTTGAGGATATATTTTTGAGCATTGGGAAATGGAAGCTCCAGTTAGAGTGTTCCCACTGTTTACATGAAAGACTGGATTATTTGGTAACAAGATCACAACTAAAAATTGAGCATATAGAGCACATAATGAAATTTGTGTTCTTCTCAGACAAGCAAAAAGGAAGTTACTGTGTCACAATGTCAAGGTAAAGTCTTGTCTTCAGCTTTTCAATTGACTGGTGGTGGAATAAGATTTCACCACCCTCAGTGTCCTGCAGTCACAATGGTCAAAAACTCTTCAATGAAGCTGGGAATGAGATTGGAAGAGGTTTTTTTTTTTTGAAATTAAACAAGAAGAATATGATGAAGATTGTGTAGCAAATTACAACAGAAANTCTTGTCTTCTTCAATTGACTGGTGGTGGAATAAGATTTCACCACCCTCAGTGTCCTGCAGTCACAATGGTCAAAAACTCTTCAATGAAGCTGGGAATGAGATTGGAAGAGGTTTTTTTTTTTGAAATTAAACAAGAAGAATATGATGAAGATTGTGTAGCAAATTACAACAGAAAACAAATGGCCATGTACTAGTAACAAATCAAATATGGCTCAGTCATATGTTGAAAAACAGAGACCAAGTCTAGCATAGAATGTGTTTGTCTTAGCCTAGGAAGATCCTTGACAAGAGGGAGGTAAGATGAGTGAGAAGTGAGGTGGGTAAGAATGTGCAATGAAAGGAAACAGATGGGATTCAGAGAGAGTGCCCTGAATGGAACAATGTCGCAGAACAGAGTAATCCTCATCACCTTATTTAAGAAAACATCTGTAGGAAACTGCTGTCACAAGTATCTGGACTAGGCCATGCCAGCCTGGCCCCTTCCTCTCCACGAAGGAATCGAGTTAAATAGCAATTATACCTACTTGTTGTACATGTAGTACAATTGCAGACTTAACCTGTCTTTGCAACTGTGGCAAATGTGGACCTACTGCTACCTTTGCATCTACTGGCACATGCCATATTTATGATGAAATCAGACTGAACTTCTCTGCTCTTTTAATTGCTTCATATAGAGAGAAATAGCCTGAAATGAATGAAAATATGTTCTTTCTACCATCACAGGATTCCCCACAGCTAGTGCATCAGATGTTTGCCTTAAGGCTAAGAAAGATAAGTTCAAGTCTATTCAGGCAAAAGTGGGACAATAATAGTTTTCCCCATGATGGGCAAGTACCTTTGCCACAGAGCTGCTGTATGAACTTTCTCCTCAAATGTCATGTGCAGATTTCAGTCCCTGAGTTTAGATATGCTTCCAGCTAAGCAATCCAGCGAGATAGGAGAAGAACCCATAATATGAAGAATCTCAGGGAGGGAAAAGGTATTGTCATGGTTTAAACCCAGCCATGCAGCTCGTTCACTCACTCAACTCCCCCTTTCTTGCCCTCCCCTTGCTCCTAGAGGAACGGGGAGGAGAATCAAAAGAATGCAACTCCCACAGGTTGAGATAAGAACAGTTCAGTAACTAAGGTATAACACAAATCACTGCTGCTACCACCAATAATAATAATGATAAAGGAAATAACAAGGGAAAAGAATACAGCATCTCACCACCCACTGAACAATAACTCACCCCACCCTGCCCAACCAAGCAGCAACCGACACCTCCTCCAACCCCCCAGAGCACTCGCCCTTCCAGGTAACTCTCAGTTACATCCTGGGCATGACGTGCTGTGGTATGGAATACCAATTTGGTCAGTTTGGGTCAGGTGTCCTGTCTCTGCTTCCTCC
>NDXB01000943.1:75514-103857 GCA_002631895.1 Agapornis roseicollis
TGGAATACCAGTCAGTTTGGGTCAGGTGTCCTGTCTCTGCTTCCTCCTGGCCTCCCCTCCTCCCTGGCAGAGCATGAGGCTCACAAAGTCCTTGGTCAGATTAAACATTTGAGCAATAACTAAAAATATTGGTGTTATCAGCGCTGTTCCCAGGCCAAAAGTCAAAAACATAGTGTTGCACCAGCTACTAAGAAGGAGAAAAATGACTGCTACTGCTAAACCCAGGACGGGTATAAAAAACCCCTGTAAATTCTTTTCATTGCTGAGATACTTCATGATATGAGGAGTTCTGTTAAAGAACAAATGCTTTCAAGAAACCCACAAAGAGTTAGATGCACTCAATGCTAGGTAGAAGTTTACTAATATTTCTGATACTTCAATTTTCCACTGTTAACCAACAGTGCTGGGCAACTCATTCCTGAACCAGCAACTCCGCAGACTAATCACACACTATAGTGTCATGGTTTAAGCCCAGCCAGCAACACAGAACCATGCAGCTGTTCACTCACTCACATCACCCTTTACTCCCCCTGCTCCAGGAGGACTGGGGAGGAGAATTCAAAGAATGTAACTCCCATGGGTTGAAATAAGAACAGCCCAGTAACTAAGGTATAACACAAACCACTGCTGCTACCACCAATAATAATAATAAGGGAAATAACAAGGGAAGAGAATACAACCGCTCACCATCCACTGAACAATTCCCAGCCCGACCTGAGCAGTGATCTAGCCCTTCAGGGTTATTGCCCCCAGTTTATATACTGGGCATGACATGCTGTGGTATGGTTAGTTTGGTTAGTTTGGGTCAGGTGTCCTGCCTCTGCTTCCTCCTGGCTTCCCCTGCTCCCTGGCAGAGCTTGAGATTCAGAAAGTCCTTGGTCAGAGTAAACATTACTGAGCAGCAACTAAAACCATTGGTGTTATCAGCGCTGTTCCCAGGCTGAAAGTCAAAACCACAGCACTGCACCAGCTACTAAGAAGGAGAAAAATGACTGCTACTGCTGAACCCAGGACAAAGAGATTATAGAGGACAAGTCCCACAGACTGAAATGGGATTTGGGAGTCTAATACTCATGAGCATTTTTGAAAATCTACCCACTGGTTTTGCAAACACTGGCCAGCATATTTTTACTAAGTAATGTTGGATCACAACAATTTCTTTATTCATCATACCAAAGCATATGAGCATCCGCACCATTTCTGCCTCCAGATAACAAGACAAAAGCAGCAACTTTAACTAGCTATATCAGAATAGCAAAACACATACTATCATCCCTTTTTAGACCAAACGAACTCCTAAAATGACAACTGATGCAAAAATAATTAAAGCAAGACATATGTGGGGGAGGAAAAGGAGAAGTAACATATTTAGAATTTGAAGAGAAGTAATTAGATTTGGCAGGTTATTTATTTATATAAATGGAAAAATTAGCTGTAGCGGGTACAGGCAGTAGATACAAATGCTTGCTTTGCTCTCTACTGATACCAAAAGAAGAAGAAATTATGGCAAAATAGCCCACTGGATTTCAAAGTATGTATAGTTCTTCAGAGAATATATAGGAAGGTATTTTCTATAATGAAACATCACTGGCCAACCACAGACATACCCTAAATAGCAATAGTAAGGTTTGGGGGATTTTTTAGTTGGCTTTTGGTTTTGGTTTGGTTTTGTTGTTGTTGCTTTGTTGTTCGGTTTTTTGTTTGTTTGTTTGTTTTTTACCAGAGACACTTGCCTGAATTTCATTTATTGTTGCAGTTTTTCAGCTCTTGAACTGCCACTGCGGAACTCATAGTCTTCTCAAAATTTCCTACAGTTCAGAAAATAAACTGAAGTGTGACTCAGTAATATAGTTCCATGACTGGATTCATACTGCTATCTGGAGAATAAGAGATGTTTTTAAGGCACACTCTTTTAAGACTTAATGATGCTAGTCTTATTCTTATACCTCCCATCCCCCTTGATGAAAGTGTCCTCTGGACACACCACTAATGCCAAAATGAGAAAATTATTTAACTTCTTGGTACCAGGTACAACTCTGTCTGTTTACAGAAGTACAGTATCATTTTACCTGTCCCTGCTTATGGCAGGGGGGTTGGAACTAGATGATCTTAAGGTCCCTTCCAACCCTAACTATTCTATGATTCTATGATTCTGTGGATGCCACCACTATCAGAAGGTATTGTGACCTGTACAGAGGTTAAGGTACCATCTCCTATGATTAAGGCAGGATCAAATACCAAGATTGGTCTTGTCCTTCTTTCAACAGATGCTGCCTTTGTCCTCATACTGTTGACTAACCACTAAGCTTCAAATTTAGTTCTGAGTAGCAGTGTTCTATTACTTCCAGATTTACAAAGATTAAACCAGAACTGTTTGAACAGCACCTTCAGACAGACTTCAGTTCTGCTTTCAGAACCTCATTCTGGTAGGGGACAGAGTCTGTCACCTTAGCACCTCCATTTCCTGATTTGCAGACTTACAAAACATGCCTTCTGCAAGGCAAGCTTAAAATCTGCTCTCCCTGAAGAGATCAGCAGCCCACAGGCAAAGTTCTAAGTACAAGGTAGCAAAAAGGAATAGTTACTACTTCTATTCACATTCACTGCCTTTGACCCAGAAAGCCTTTCAACCTTTGAAGCACACTTGAGTAGCACTTTAAGTCATTGCAGTCCACTCTTTCTGCTCACAAGCACAAAATAACAGGTAGTGGAAGGATTATAAATTGCTTTATGGATGCTATAAATACAAATAACCTTCACCCATAAAGTTGTATTGGCATTACAAAAATCTAGTCGTTTATTTAATGCATGGCACTGCCACTCTGCAGCACTTGGAGGAAACAGATGATCATGCTGTCACAGAGATTCCACCTTTAGCATGTGAAATGTCCCTCTGACTCACATAACATGTGAGAGAATAAAATGCTGTGAATGCAGGTACCTATAGTACACAATAGCCTTAGAAACACAATAGCCTTAGAATCATAAGAAGCAAGAGTACTCCTACATGTCAGCACTGAAACAGGATAGCTGCAGCATATGATTTATATCCTATCCCAAATAACCTCTGGAGAGAAATAGAATCATGAAGAAGAAAAATCGTGACAGAAATCAATTTAGTAACTCTGCCAGAGGCTTCAGCTTTACGAAGCACAAAAGATCTGACAACCCCACTTCAGGAAAAAGCTGTGAAGCCCTGCACGTTTTCCTTCATCAGCCTTCATATCCATGTATGTATTTATTCAAAAAACCAAATCTGGCTTTTAAACTAAATTGTAATGTTAAAATAATTCTATTTTGGAATAAATCTTTGCTCTGTTACCGCATAGTCAGATTAAGATAATCCAAGATTTTGGTGCAAAACAGACTGAGATTCCTCTTCCATTTGGAGAAAAATGACAGCAATTCTCAGTTGAGATATAGCCTGTATCTTCCTAAGAGCAACAAGGAGTTATCATAAATCATACCTGTATATCTATGCCTTGAGTGTAGAAAGAAGTAAAAAGATCTCTGACATTGGTTCATCTGTTAACCTGGATGCATATTCAACTCCCAGTAGAATAGTCTCCATCCCCAACTTTCCAGTCCACATTCTTTATGATTGCAAATTATGCTTTATTTATTCTTCCAAATCAGCATATCCTCCACCCCTGGAAAAACCTGCCCCTAGGTATCAGCACTGGATTTAAAATATTCATGCAGAACTAATATGATGGCAAATGAACATTGTTTAAATGAACAGAATACTTTTTGGTTTCAGAAACCTAAGGTTACTACAGGTAGGAATTACCTTGCTTACTCCCAGTTCTCATTCTCCCTTACAAGCCAGATATTTTATCCTACTTAGCAATTCAGAGGAAGGTCTTTAACAGTCTCTCACAACAGTAGCCTCTTTCTTCCTGGTAGACAGATAAAAGTCAATGTTTAAGAGTTAGTACTAGAAACTGCATTGCCCTAGGAGACTGAATAGTAAGAGCTGTCACAAGTGTATACTAGCCCTTTTTTGGTCCAAGACTGACATCTTGGGCAAAGTGGGTGGTGTAACATCATGGTTTTAGGAGGAGATTGCCAGCCACATGACCACTAGGTGTAATAACACGTCACTTTTAGATGGCCACAGGGAAATCATTCTTTAAAGAAAAGACTTTCTCCTTTGGTTTCCCCACTGTAAAAGTTACTATAAGGCTTAACTATTTTGCTATTGAAAGGAGCCTTTTAAAAAGCTCCAGAATCCAGAAAAAATCCAGAAAGGAATTCTGGCTGACATTAGGAATTAGACATTTATCTGCTATTTACATGTTTAGGCACTTGCCAGATCTGATTTTATACTGATGTCTTGTGTTTATACAGGATGAAATGCTTTTTAATGCTTTAAACTGATATTATCAAATAAAAAAGGGTTTGGTTCAAGATTAAGGGTTTTAAATCAGTACTTAACTGTCTTTGTGTTATCCACCATTTTGTCTGGATCTTCACTATAGTCTACATAGTGTGCAATCAGATAGAAGTCAGATAAGACTTGGAAAAGAACAATTTGTAGAACTGAAATATCATGCTAATAACATACATGATTCCTGTGGAAACTTAGTTAAGTCATCATTAAGGTTTTGGGGTAAGTTGTGTCAATACTGTCACAAAGAGCTGCACATATACACACAGCAATTCTCCTAGAACTCATCACTAAGATATTGCAATGTTTGCTAGAGTATATTAATTTGTTTGATTTACTGATTAATTAAAGAAACCTGAAAGGCTTTGATAAGTGTCATGACAGAAATAAAAACATCTAAATGGACATGTTTGTCCTGTAACATTAACTTCACAGCCTAGTGCTGCACGTAGCTAGTGGCTGCCTGAGAAGGCCAACAAGCAAGTGCTATGACATCAACAGGAATATATGTACAGAGCTGCTGCTTTGCCTTCAAACTTTCCTGAAGAGAGCCAAATCAATCTACAAGCAACAGCACAGGAGTGCATGGAGAGCGCTAGCTCCTGGAATGCTGCTGGCTCTAGCTGAGCTTCCTCAGTTGGCCTAGGCCAGCTGCAGCCTGTCAGAACTCAGCATCTTTGTTGCTTGTTTTTATGAACAATCAAGTCCATCAAAGGTGGAGTTTTGCAAAGAGAAAATAATATTCTCATTGAAACTCTATGAGTCCTGAGCCTCTCAGTAACTTTCCTTTAGGGGATCTTGTCTGTTTTTTAAATTAAGTTATCTTTAGCTTCCAGGGAACCTAAATTAGGCAAGAATTAAATATACCCTGACACTAAAAAGAGTCCTTTTAAAAATCACTAAAAGGAAGCAATGGCAGAACTGCCCAAAACAATTCAGAGTGATTCATTTAACTGGGTTCCCAAAATGAAGAACTGCCTAATTAGCTACCTGTGAATGAACAAACAACTTCAACATTTAAAAAGGCAGTATAAGGGACACAAACTGAGAGACAAAGTGTTCCCTAAATTCCTGTGGTTAAGGTAGTCCTGTGGCTAATGAAGTTACTATCTAAAAGATGAGCATGGACAGTAAGTGTCATCCAGGTATCTATTGCATTTCATGGCTCTTGCCTCTGATATGCTACAGTATTAGGTATTCGGTATTCAGTGCTTCTTCAATATTCAGTTGTGAATATTCTCCTAGTACTGTATCCTTAGCCCTTTTTTGAAATCTGTCATTCAACAACTCTTCTGTGAAATTATGGACAGTCTTCAATCAAGGCATTCTAAAAGCAAAATAAAACCATTTTTTCATTAATCAGATGTAAGTAATTTGCTTTGCATCACCTAGAAAGACAGGACCACTTTCACAGGCAGAACTCAGCCACCATAACCAAGAAATTACTCTTTCTTTTATTGCTGTCCCCTCTCTCATTTGCCCATGACCTCCCAGTATCTTCAAGGTTTTACAAGATTGTGTTCTGAATGATACAGAAACCTTACTACCAAAAAAGCATTTAGGATCATGTCTCTGGTACTTAAAAGCATCTAAACAAAGGGAAATAATAGCATGGTCAACTGTAATTGCCTTACTCACTTGACCATTATTGACTGCCAGCCTTCAGGTGTTTGCACCTAGAGCAGACACTGATTGCAGCATTTCAAAGTTACAGTCATAGATGAGGTTGTCATCTTCTCTCACAGGGGTACTCTCACTGTGGATATAAAATTTAGTTGCAGGTTTCTAGGCAGAATCTGTAGAAGAGACGTAAATGTATTTCCAAAAACTTTCTCAGGAAGCCAACCATTAACTTCTTCCTCCAAAGCAGGATAGAATTTAGAACAACTAAACAAAAAAACTTTTTCCCTATTCTCATTGTCAAAAGCATGTACCCATTTAGGACAGCGTATTCAAAAATACGTACTTGTATCGTGTTGACATTCAACATGGGAATTATTCAGGACATGTCATCAAGTCTTGCAACTGAAAAACTGGACCTTATGGAGAAACTGACCTTTAAAAATATATGGTCCTCAACTTTAACTATTGTGGAGCTGCTAGAGTTGGCAGTCTAATCAGGTCCACCCACCATAGCTGGAATGCTAACATTTAATATAAAGTGCTGACAATTAACTCTCTCCCTTGCTTTCTATGTCACTATGATTTAGACTGTTATCACTTGAACAGAGCACTGCATATTAAAAAATAAGCAAACTTAAATATTAAATATTAGGAAGAAATTGATTTAGGAATCTGAAACATGAAGCTCATATGTTCCCTGAAAGCTATTGCAAAAGGTCAATTTGTCTCTAGGCTACCTGTTCCAACCTTCATGTAAGAAGACTGATGATTTGATGAGCAGTAACATGCTGCTGACTACAAATTATTTCTGCTCCAAAGGGTGATGTCATGCTTTTTATCCCACTTCTTAACAATTACACAGAAGGAGAGAGCTTTCATGGAGTGGTTACCACTACATTTGGATACTTTCTGAGTTTTGAGGCAATTTTTAAAATGCTATCTGGTGATTTCTTTCCATCTCTAGAGAGCATTACCTTAATTCACCTTTCTAACAGACCATTTGGATAAAGTAAAAAATAGAGACAGCAAATTAGTTAGAAAAGGTTTTTAAAGGGGTTGGAAATTCAAGCCAGGACTTACACCCAGGCCCTGTCAGGATCCAGATTTACTGAGTGTTGTTCAGTCAAATATGTATACAGCAGTTCCCGCAATGAAAGGCCAGCTCACCTGCTAAGGGAGGAACACAGTTGCTGAGATACAAAATATGTCTGTAAGAGATAATGAAAGAGGAGAAGAGCTGGTCAGAAGGATGTACTGCTTCCTATGGCATGGGGTTTACTGAGCCTTTAGCAAGCTAAACTCTAGTCACAAGCTGAGAACCTCAGCTCTGATGGTTTTAATCTATAAAAAGGTGTAAAGGGATCCTAGTAGCTGTAGTTCCAGTCAGAGAAAAATGTCTGTAGTACAGCTGCCTGATGTCGCATTAGAACACAGTAGTAGACTGTCTTAGGGCTAGGCTTGGAAAAAAGCTTGTTTCCTAGGCAGAAACTCCATGCTTGCAAAGCAGTCCTAGAAAGCTTGCAGAGGAGAAAGCAGGAGGGGTTTTCTATCTCCTCAAAACTGAGAAGATAACAACAGGGGGAAGGGGAGCTTAAAGTAAGTGTGAATAACCCCACAGTGTTTGCCACATCAGCATGTGTGCTGGCTTTATTAGCAGAAGTCACTGCACTGCATGATGCCGGGCAGCTGCCTGCCTACAGAGCAGCCATGGCAGCAATGTCAGGACAGGGCAGGACATCCCCTGACCTGAAACACCAAGTCGAGAATTTGATGCCTGAATCCAGAACTGCTGTAGAGGCAGCACAATACATCTCAGTCTTACAGGTGCTAATCATCTTTCTCCACACCTCTAGCCCAGGGAGAACGCCTTCCCCTTAATATCTCTCTATCATAATAATTTATAAAACACCACTGAGAGATGAAGTTTAGCAAACACCAAAAAGCTATTATAAGGGAATTGTAATGCATCAATGTAAGTGAGGACTGCAAAGCTCTTCAACAATAGTAGCATTTGTTTTGGGACATTTGCTTGGAAATGCTAGGAGAACTTTTAATAAATGTACTAAATAAGATGCATAACTTAGCTTCTTCTCAGCAGAATGCTGGCAAGCTGCCAGATCTAGTCTGAGGCTCGACTTTATGTCAGGGCTACCCGCTGGCCTGGTACAAATAGACTCATTAAAAAATGGTTGCTGCTGTGTGTTCAGACTCTATTTCTACCTCTAATGGCTCAGTTAATGTCTCCTCTTCTTGAACAAATAGATGAGCTGCCTCCAGAAAGGACAATATTCTCGTGTGCACACATTCTACACATATGAATGCAGGCAACCTGCTGGGACATGAGAGCAAGCAAAAGAGGAATGGCTGCCCCCATGCAGGAAAGAGAAGACACTGAAGCTAGCTGTATCACATAATATGGATACTGAGTGATTGTGATACTTGTTAATTGTGCTATCCATTGTGCTAGACATCAGAAACAGATCCATAGGCAAAACACTACATCTGAGCAAGCAGCCCAGACAAAGCTGGGAGAAGAAAAAGTTGCTGAAAGAGGCACCTACCCAGCGACAACACTCATGCCTCTATTTTCAAGTCCCATTAAGCCTTGTTTCTTCACTGGATTCAAGTGGTTTGTGACTATTGCTGCTTCTCAGCAGTAAATTGCTTTCAGATTTGCTCTACAAAATTTCCTTTCAGATTTGTTTTCAGGTTTTTAGTAAAATTCAGTGGCATAGGTAAAGCAGGCTTTTTAATTCATATGTACTAGAAGAGCAAGGACATCCCACTTCATACTCTACCTGGAGCTCTGGCAATGTCTAGTAACACTATTGTGTTTCTTTGACTTAAAGCTTTTGTTTTGCTCTAAGGACTGGCAAAAGGCTGATCTTTGCTCAACATCAGAGGACATTAGGAACATGTATTATCAGCAGTGGCACACAACACAAAGTAGCTTAAAAATGGGTGTAAATGCAATGGCTTAAAAATCTCAAAACACCTCTGTCTCCTCACCAAAACTAAAAACCCATAACAGCTCAGAATGATGTTTTTGTTAACAATATAAGCACTGGTAATAACTTAAGACTCGGGCTGAGAGAAATTAAAAGCAATCACCCAACTTAAACACTGTCAAGACTGTGAAGTGGTACTATTAATCACTGTTTAAGTTTTTGTGGGAGTCATGCTCAGGTACCGGATAAATGAAGGCACTGCACACCCACATAGCAAAATAATGTTCCCACATTTAACTCAGTGGCTGTATTTCATGAGATGAGCTCAGGTCTTTAACTGTGAAGCTGAAAACCATCACCATTCCACCCACCTCTGGCCCAGCAAATCATGTCTTCTCTCCTCCACAATGTCTTCACAGTCAGCATCACCTGCTCTCCTTTCCATATTTCTGCATCTTAGAGTAGCCCATACTCCCACACTCCCTTCACTAGAGTAGTTCAAAGAAAAGGCAGGCACATGAAATAAGAATTGTTGCATTTTTGAGCATAGCAGGCACCTCTCTCAGGTAAGAATTCTGAAGCAGAAACTCAGACAACCAGTCCTCACCTTTTGGGCACATCCTTATATTTAGTGTTTCCTACTTACTCGCTCTAGACTATGCTCTGAGGTGCCCATCTTTCAGACCCTGCAAAGAATGCAGACACCCAAACCAGACATCTGTCAGAGCCCACAATATCTGTAGGTTCTCAATGTTATTTATGCAGCAACACCTAAAATAAGCAGTAGAGCAAACATACTTCATGCTTAAGCTCTTGCTCTGCTCAAACATGCAATAATACTCCACAGCATGCTGAATTTCAGAGCTGGAGTCTTTGAATCTATCTTACAAAATTTACACATAACTTTGAAAAGCGCTACACTTTAAGTATGGTATACATGAATGAGCACCCTATTAACTCTGTTCTGAGAGCATTACAACCCTACTCTGCTAAGTTAGCACCAGACTGAAAGAGCCCATAGATTTATAGGTTTTTTTCTTCTGCAACTGTACACCTCTCAAGCATATACTGTTAATTTACAATCAAACTTGAGGTCTCTTGGTAGCCTATTACCAATCACTTTTCATTCCTTTTCCCAGGCCTACATTTCCTCTCACAGAACTTAACCTTTGCTGAAAACATACCTCTTAATACTACTTCTGTATTTTCTTAGCACAAAAAAGACCCTATTTTAGCTTTCAAAAGAAGCTGAACTGACACACCTGCTAGTCATTAGTATCTTTCAATTATATCTGACCTTCTCCTTTTAAAGGGCCTCCTCTTAGCCCCATCTAGTCTAGTGAAAAAAAAAAACAACCACAAACAAAATAAACACCACGTGTTATTAGGGTAGTTATAGGTAATGGCTATGCAGAGGATGTTAAGACAGTTATGTAGTTTTTCTAGGTGTGCTTTTGATTTAAAACATGTAATGGTAGAATGTACAGTTGTGAAGACTTATAAATGTCTTGTTTATGTACTTTGAGCAACCTGATCTAGTGGAAGGCGTCCCTGCCTGTGCCAGGGGGGTTGGAACTAGATGATCTGTCAGGTCTTTTCCAACTCTAATCATTCTGTGATTCTATGATTTTATGATAAATACATATGGAATGACAGACCGGTGGATATGTAGCAGGGAATAAATGTTCTGCAAGTTGTTCACTGTATATGAAAACAGCTTTGTCAGTTCTACACAGCTAAACAAGAAAAACTTCAAAAATAAAAAACTCTGGAGCTGCAGTAGTGATTTATTAGAAATGGCTGGCTATCTCAGTGAATCAAAGACATCTAGATGAAGTACAGCTTAAGGATGCTGTCTTTCAATGTACACTGTTGTGAAATCTTCAGTCCTATAGAAGAGGCCTGCTCTGACCCCAGTCTTTGTACAATTGTCTAAACTAATTTAAACTTCTTTATATATGCCAAATTATTCAAAACTTTCAGCAATTCTGTGAGGATATTTGTTTCCTGTATAGCTCAAATAAGACTAAATTCTGTTCTGACTGGAGTTCTGACATCACAGAAGTTTGCCTGTGCACTACCAGGTACCAGTTCTTAGTTTTAAGAATAAACAGTACATTTTTTCCCAGTCAGATGCCATACCAAAATCAGTGGAGTCATGCTTTGCAACAAGATAGCAAAGCAGAGTTCCAGAGTCTCAGTGATTTTAAGAGGGCTTTGCTAGGACAGAAATATTATTTGAAATATTGTGCTGGACTGGAGGCTGAAGTTTTGAAAAAGTCTAAAAGGAAACAGCTTTCCTGAAAGGGTTATATGCATTTGTGAGGACTATGAAGGATGCTTTGTAGTTTGAGTACTACTGCTTCAGCTATCTTATCCCATCTGTCACTGAGAATTATAAGCCTTATTGATACTAATATACAGTCTTTCATAACTGTGATTTCAAAGCTGAGCATACAAAAGAAAGTCAAGCTTATCTGATGTGTGTCCAAATGTTCTTAACTCTCAATATTCTAAACTTGTTTTCTTCACTCTCTCCTCTAAGGAATGTAATTTTTGAGTCATGTTGTAGAAAATTCCCTCTACTCCAAGTTGCATCAAATTATCCACAGTGATTCTGAGGGGAAAAAATTATACTTCTGCTGTGCCAGCATCTGGAAAGCAGCCTGGCTGGCAAGACTAAAGAGCAGTCTTTCCAATTACATGTTCAAACATTTCAACTCTGCCCCTCCATATGGAGTAATCATTCGATTAAGAACAAACAGCAAAATTTCCCCATGACAGAGGTGTTGGAAAGATCACTCAATACCACTGTTAGGATGTCCAGGGTAAAAACTGTATGGATTCATAAGCCTGTAATGTTACAAAGCTTTCAGATTCAGAGAGGCTGATTCTGAACAAGAAGAGACAGATACATTGCAAAGCTTAGCAAATTATTTAATAAGCTATATGTGCTTGCACTGATTAGTTGAATAGACCAAGCAGTTCCAGTGAACATAATGTTATGTACTCAAGTATTCAAAGAAATAATTCATATCCACAAAACCTATTAAGTCTTTTTCATTACAAGGGCATCCTGGGACAAGTCCAAAGAGGAGTGAGCAACAGCAAGGCACTTTATTTTGCCAAATACTATAGCATAGTCATAGGAAATCCGGAGCTGTATAACATAAACATCCCTCAAGCATACCCTGGTCTCTGATTAGTAGGAAATGAATGACAGCAGTGGAGCTACTCAGTCTAATTATCAGTTTTGCTGCATTTCTAATAAGCTCTTAAAATCTAATTTTGGAAGCAGGAGTTTTGTCTCCTGCAGGGAATGGCTGATAGAAATGAGCAAATTTCCAGTTTTACAAGCTTGGTCATTTCTCTGGCAGTTAAGTTCTTGGTGAATCAATAGGTGAGGGGGAGAGCAGGATATGTGTAAATTCTAATCCACTTTTCTGCTATTATTACATACTTTTCTACAGACGCAAACAGTTTCCACTTTCAAACATGATCCTGTCAATTCCAAGCTCCCCTGCTAAGGTCAGGGTATTAATGAGAATGACTCCATAATTTCATACATGCCTGTCTGTTAGGAGATAGTCTGGCCATCAATTAATTTCAGACAGCCACTGTGAGGTAACGGTTTTCAGCCAATGACTGTGTTGTGAGAATCAGAGCTTGCGACTTAGATACAAATCAATGTTTCATTAAGCTACAGGAACCATTCAGACACTATTTTAAGTACTCATTCATAATTGCACTTGCTGTAGCAACAGGAATTAGACTTTTGACTGCTCTTAGCTCTAACTCCCCTTCCCTCAGGGTCTACTTTCTTTATCACTATGCTAGCAAGAAAAAGCATCAAGCCCTCTCCTCTGGCCAGCTAGGGGTCTTGGGAAAATGTGTGTGAGGATACAGACCAGTTAATGATTCCTGATATAGTCTAATTTCTGAAGGGTATATGCAAAAGTCATACACTATTAAAATTCATAATTTATAACAAGGAAATCTAAGATTCTATGACCAAGGGGGAGAGCATGTGATTGGCTCTTTCCAGTGTGTATATATCTTCTTTGTTTTATTAGATCATAGGAGATTAGTGAAAGTGCTGTCGGATTAAAGCTCTGTGACTGTTATTCAAATCAAAATTCAAGAAAGGCATGGGAAGGAAGATAAGGGAGTAAGAAACTCTTCAAAATCCCCCCTTTCTTTTTCCATGTTTTGTAAAGCTGTCCGGCCTACAAGGCAGGGTCCTGAGATGGTGGTCCTGAGATGGCAGTCCTGAGGTTAAGGAGAATGGGAGAAGTGGACAAAGAGCCTACATGTCAGTGAAGGTCATTTATCAGTGTAAGTTGGCAATTTGTAGGAAGTCCTGAATTGTTAAATTTTAATGGAGAAAGAATAATAAAAAAGCCTGTATGCAATAGGTCTTGTTCACGTTGCTAAAGGCCCTTCTTGAAAGGAATGACATTAGAGTAATAAAGAAAATAAACCTGACAAGAAGAGGTATGACCAGTTCATCAGAGCCGCTGAGGAACATTTTCGTTGGCAACTGCTAATGTTTCCTCATTTCAGGAAATAACCTTACTCATGGCTTCACTGTGTACAAGAGACAAGCCATGCCAGGCTGTCCTTGAGGTCTTACTGTAAGTTTTGGATGAAAGACATTGCCAAACTGCAGAACTGTGGTGAGAAATGAACTGATGTTTAAGCTAGACTAAATACATTTTCCCTGTTGATGAGAGTACTCACCTTTTACATATAAGTAGGAGTGAGTAGGAAGAGGAATTGCAACCCAGAAAAAAAAAATGCTTTTTCTTCCAAAAAAAATAAAACATTTTCTCTTCTAATATTTCAGTTTGGTAATTGCAAGTTATCTTTTTGGGGTACTTTACTATAGTTAAAACTGAAATTTAAAAGTGGAATAAGCATTTTAAAAGTAAAACAGAAACTTTTTCATCTGAAAATACTGAATGAGGTATTTAAAGTTTTTTTTTTAAAAAAAGAAACCAGAGCAGACAATTTCCTCCTTTTCAGTCTCAACAAACTGCTGTTTTAAGAATGTCTCCACTCTTACAGGTACAGAGCAAAAGCATGGGTAGAGAACAGAAAACTTCAAACCACCTCAAGAAAACATTTTCAAAACTAATCTTGATGATATATGCCTTCCTACACAAGAGGCATCCTTTAGCACATGCCCGTTTTGAGGTCAATGTCAGATACTTGGTGTTGCTTTGGGGTCAGCCTGTACCTTGTGGTGCTCAAGAGCTAAATACCTTTTATTACTCTCTTGCTATATTTTTATAGCCTTGAGAAGCCCTGCAGTTACATCCTCTTTGTTCCTCAGGGATGCAATTGATTCTCTCTCTCCTGGTGAGATTAGTCTGATGTATCCAGTCTACAGACAGTAGCTTAAGGGAAGCTGTAATAAAGACTCTTGGTAAGGAGGACCCATTAGACTACCAAAAATTTGGTTTTCATTTCATATGTTTGCTTGCTTGTTTTTTCTGTAGCTACTACATCTAAAAGCAGAGGTGTGTCAGTTCCTAAGCCATGTTGCACTGGTAACTTCTAAAACAGCCTTCTCGTCTAATTATGCTGTCTCTAAAGAAGTCCAGACTTTTAGATGCTTCCTTGAACCAAAGTTCCAAACCATTCAGGCTTCATCTTTGGCTGATTTCATCCCTTCACAGAAGGGAAAGCACATTGGTATTATTTTATTTAGTCTTCTAAAGTTGTAGAAGCTAAAGCACTGCGATGCTTTGATGATACTAAAAGCTTTGAAGTTGTTTCCCATTACTGCTGTCTTCACTCTCACAGCCCAACTAGTTGTTGTTCCTTTCACTTTGAAATGCAGCAATCACTGAAGAGCACAATCACCAGCTGATGACTTCTCTTAACAGGAAATGAAAAAAACATGGAACCAGGTCAGAAAAGAAAGTGATAATTTCCCATTTTTCAGACTGTTATAGACTTGCAGCGTATGTAAAAATAAAGTTGTGTGGCTACGCAGGAAAACTTTCTGCCTCTCTCCTCCTCTTCTTTAATCATACAAATTTTCCAAGAATTTGGAAGTCTTATTGATGAAACATTTAAAAATCTTAGCTAAGCTGGGAAATAACGGTTGTGAGCAGCACTAGAAAAAGAGTGGCTGAATAACTTGGAAACAGAAAATTAAAGAGAAGTGTGATGAATCATGAGGATGAAACTCCTATATTTACCTTTTTTTTTTTTTTCTATAAGATATTGACTAGTAGTTCAGGTATTTATCTTTGCTTTTCTCAATACCTGTGTTTGATCATTCTTCTGACAGATCCAAAAAAGGGACAGTGGTGTTAAAGTCATACCAGTTATTCCTTTCTTAGAAGTCTGGTTCCCACTGGGAATCCAGAACTTCATTTTAAGTACCTGCCACTCTCTAAACATTTAATTTGGGGCCCTGGGTGCTTGGTGTGACCAAACACATGCCAAACAGAGCAGACATTCAAAAATCAAATTTTCTCCCATTTGACATGAAAACATGATTCCTGTTCTGTTTACATTAAGCACGCCTGAGAATGCTCATCAAAGCCAAACACTAATTTGATGCCACCATCCTGAAGCTTGAATAGACTTAGGTTCAATTTGTTCATTTCACTTATGACCAATGCACTTTGAGAGAAATATCAAAATGCCTTAGCAACTGAGAAGCAGAATACTATGGGAGTTCAGAGACTTGTGAAATTAAGTGGCAGTTGAATTGGGTTTTCAGGATAGCAAGCCTGAGCTTCAGTGCAGGATCTTACATTTCATTTTGATGCCTAAATCCTATTCTGGGCATGGATACCTAAAAATATAAATTTCTATTCACAAAATAGTGGGTGGTGAACAGATGCTACGACAGCACTAAATTTAGTAAACTGGGGAAGGGATAGAAGCAGCCATGTTATCATTGTTTAAAACTGCTTCTGCCTGTACAGAGAAATTGATTAATGTATTTCTCAGGTGAGCTGGAAGCAATGCATGCACCTAAAATACAAATTAATCAGCACAGTGCCACAGATCTTTATGCCATATTGATTAATTATACTACATAACTAATGCAGATTTAATCACTCTATCTGATGGATTTTGGTAGGGATGGCAATACTGAAAAGACACATTTTAAAAAATTTATAAAGGTTCTACAATTGCTTAAACTGCTAAAAGGATGCTTTTCCTGACAGATATTAAGAAAAGTCTTAACCAATGGTTAGCAAGTTTGTGTGTGTCCTCACTGATTTATTTCAATGCAGTATTTTCAGTGGGTTTAGTCAGTTGTTAGTATTACAACTGATAAGTCAAAATACACTGTGAGATGTCTCCTAAGAGAAAAAGAGATCTTTGCCTAGATCTGGCAAATTGTTGACCCTGATTCATTATAAAATTGATTTCATTCCATTCTGTTCTGGGAAAATAAAAAGGTTTCATTCAGCAAAAGCCACTTGAAAAGCCTAAGGTTTTCTTGTGCCTTTTATGAGTAGCCAGGCTTCTTAACATCTTTGGAACCTCATACATTGGTCCATAAAATGAGCTGTCACTTGAGAGTGAATTTAAGTTTACTTGCCAGGCAATTAGTGTTTTTTCAGACAGTAAGTCAAAATTAATGGTTTTCTGTTTTACCAGGAACCCCCCCACCAGGCCAGTCAGCAGTCTATAGGCTGCTTTTTATGGAATAAAATAAAGGGATATGATGAAAAGGAGGTAATACAAGTATCAAGATCTTTGTTTAATTAAGATTTGTAGCAATGATTTTCTGATATACATAAGAAACAAAAAAATATAATGAACAGTTCACTACGTAAAATAATGAGAGGAATTGGAATTCCAAGTATGATTCCAAATATCTCCACCTGTTCTCCACCTGTATGCTTGGAGATATTCCAAATATCTCCACCTGTCTTCCAAGTATCTCCACCTGTATGCTACAAGCTGAAAGGAGTACAGCAAAATCCTTTTCTAGATCTGCATGGTAGGTATCAGTTGCTTTCACTCCAGTCTTATTCCCTACTCCATACTGATTTCTTTGATAGAGGAGAAGGAGTAATAGGTTAACAGTCAATAACTTGTAATTTTTACATATTGCTCCATTTTTCTCTTATATGCAACAATTCTATGACTAGCTGGTTGGTACCAAGTAGCACAGTAGCAATTTCTTGCATCACAATGTAGTTCTGTTCCTTCTGTTTCAGCAAATCAATTTCATATCACTTGAACTCAAATTCTGCTTCCTTTTAACAGAAATTTAGAAAACACACAGCTTTTTTATTTATCAAATAAAAGCATTGATGGTGATGGACTTGCATTAAAATGTACACATTCTCTCCAGTTATGCCTTTAGAAAATATTCTTTAGAAAACAAAGGGAATTTAGAATATCAGATACATTCAAGAGCAATGAATCTTTGTTCAAACCTTTTTTCTGGTCTCTGAGTGGCTGAGAAAGCTTCTCATTATACTGTTGAGTAATGAGAAAGTCTTCAAAACAGTTCCTAAACTACATTCTGAAGGTGGCAAGCTGCAGTGAATTTCACTGAATAGCTGAAAATGAGCCCCTAATGATTTGGAAATATATTTTCCCATAGTAGGTTCTGTCTTCATTTGCTGCCACTGAATACAGTCTGCAATTGTAGCAGCTGAAATG
This sequence comes from Agapornis roseicollis, assembly GCA_002631895.1. Taxonomy (NCBI): domain Eukaryota; kingdom Metazoa; phylum Chordata; class Aves; order Psittaciformes; family Psittacidae; genus Agapornis; species Agapornis roseicollis. The sequence goes on from NDXB01000943.1 coordinate 93,125, forward strand.
AAAAACAGGAATGTAGGAAAGGAAAGGATACATATGCAGAGGTTTTGTATTATAGAGCAAGAGTTAATAGCTTCTTTCTCTGCTGTTTCATTGAAATTACATTGAAGATAAAGTATTTAGTCCTGGACTGCTTACTAATATGAAATAACTGAAAGAACAAAGAGGACATAAAGATGAAAACTAAACATGCAGAGAGACTGATTTAAATACAATAATATGATGAATGGACCAATATCAGTTTTGGAATTCTTGGAACCACTTAATTATGTATTAGTCACAGGCAAAAATGCTGCAAGAATATGCTGACAAGTCCTCCTTTTTCCCCCATTTCTGACTTGACAAGCAGATCATGATTTTGTTGAATTAATTTGCTATTCAAACTTATTTCCCAGATAAATTTAGTGGCTCATCCATGAGTACTTAGCTGTAAGGATTTGCTTTTTGAAATTCCAGCTGTGCTGTTCTGATTTGATAGGCTACAGCAAACACATGGCATGTGTTTGCTCCCAGGAGGATGCCTGTAACATCTCTGCTGGCAAGCTTGCCTATCAGAATATTTTTGACAGGCAAGCACAAAAGGGGCAATAACAGTGCCAGAACATTGTGTTCAGACATGCAGGGCATATTTTCAGGGTATGGTTCTTTGTCAGGACCCCATCTTCAAGAAAATAACATCTTTTAGGTCAGGGGAGTAGCAGCTAGCCAGCTCACTAAGAACAGAAAGATCTGAATGTTAACCTGCTAACAGTAAAAAAGCCCATATGGCCATGATGTGTAACAGCTACTGGTCATAGAGTTGTCAGCCATGTAGTAACTGTAGCTGGTGAGAGACAGTAAATGAAAATCAATAACACTAAATGTATCAGGGTAAGGGCTCATTTGCAGGATAGAAATAAAAAGTGAAGTTAAGCAAAGGAAAGCTAAATGAGACAGCAGGAAGAGTGTACAAATCTGCTAGGTACTGGTTGATGGAATTAGCATTTTGAGGAAAAAAGATGTAAGTGGCATCACTTCAGAAACTAAGGGCAAACATACACTCTTCAAGGAAATACCCCTATTTTCATCACTGTGAGAGAGATGGGTGAAAGAAAATTAAATACCTTTGTACCAGACTGGCATTCAAGTACACAGAGGAATCAATAATTACAGGTCTTGTTTTCAGACTCCTGCATCCTCGTTGCAGCGGGAGTGGAATCTGCATGCAGCAAGCGCATCTGACGACTTGCAGCTCATTTCCATTTAGAATGTCTGCTTAAATACTGAGTTGACCTCTGGCTGTCTTTGGTGGTGGTAATACATGTAAAATGATCACCAAGAGTATGAAGCACAAGCTGAAAGGAACATGCTGTATGTTCTTAGCTCGTTTTTGCCTGCTTGTTTTATTTTCTCCTTCAGGATATCAAAGGAAGAGAGGGTATAGGCAAAAAATCAATAAGGCAAAGAAGAATCAGGATATTTGCATCAGGGAAAGGAAAGCTGTGTGCCTCTCATTCCATCATGTAAAAAATGCGCTCTATGATCACCCTCCTAGAACCTAGAATACAATACTCTATTTGGCACTCAGATACCATGCTGATAAGTTTCAAATACTTGGCTCAATAAAGCAAATAGATTCTTAAGTAGCTCAACAATAAATTAAGTTAGTCTCAAAAACTGAAGATTTACTAAGAGCAAATATGATGTGCTGTTTCTTTTATAATTATTTATAATAAAGCTTTGGGAAAGTTCTTTTGTTTTGTTTGACATTGACTTCCTACGTAATACTGGAAAGCAGAATATCACAAGAGGGAATGAGAAATGATTATGCCCATGTATAAGAAGTGAAATTCTGTGAGCCATGTACCTTATGCAAAGTAAACAGTCTCTTTTCATTTTTATTTTTTTTTTTTTACAATTTTCACAATTCTCCTCCTTACTTTAAATTACTCTTTTTTTATATATAAGCCATAGATGATGTGCATATAAGATGTATTCATAACTATCTTGCACTATCATGGTAAATATGTAACACCATCTCTGTGCTCCCAAGTGCTAAATACAGTATTGTATAATGTAGAAAAAGGAGATTCTCACTTGTGTTTACATTGTAAATATTCCAAATGCTGTGCAGATCTCTCAGTCTTTACAATTTAAAATTTAGTTGAGCCATAAAGACTTTTTTGCCCACAGGAATCAACACCTTCATTTAAAAGTAGAACTAAATTACAGATTTTCCTATTTGAGGAAAGTCATTAACCTTTGCCAAATCATTACCTTCAGAGATAATTAACAGTGATCTTGCAGAAAACCTAACTAATAAAGTAAGCTCTTGAAAAACAGTATGAAGAACAAATGTGATCTGCCTCCCGGCTAAGGGACTCACATCTCTGGAGAAAGCAAGTTCATATGGACTTAAAAGAAGGGCAGGTGAATTAAAATATGGCTGTTTTAGTCCAATAAACCTCCAAGCACTGCTGAACTTAAAATCAGCAGTGATGTTAGAGTAGACAATTTATCTTGATATCAAATAAACTCCTGGTTATATTGCTTAGACTATAATTCAATTAAACAATAATAAAACTTTCACCAATTAGTCAGTAACTAACCTGTCCTGAACCTGAAGAAATGTGAATTTGCTTAGTTGTATAAGAAAGTTAAAGGCTTAACATGGGAAGCCAAGGCCCCCATCTTGTCTACTGAATTCAGTGCTCATTTAATCTGATTTTCTCTCCTACCAATTTCTAAAACATGTACAAAAATATTGAATTAGTTTAAGGGAGAATTGTGAAGATAAATACATAGAGTATAGTCCACCAGGTACAGCACACATTAAGTTCTTTCATCTCCTGGCAGTTGCATGAAGTTTATGAAGTTGTAAGAAAAATCACTGTAATGTTATCACTCTGTGTAATTCTTCTGCAAATTATTTATAAGAATCTAGTAATATCTCACATTTTTTCATATTATAGCCCTAAACATAATTAAGAAAAATATGTATATATGTGCATTAGAATCAAACAAATTAAAATTAATAAACTACTGTCATAAAGGCTTAGGCAGCTGATTTTTTACAATAGATTAGAAGACCTGGCTTCAGAACAGTGTCATAACAGCCTTTACCTCTTAATGAATTAACTCATAGAGTAGGGACTATGGCATCAGAAAAGACCAACAGCCTATCTTTTTATTATGGTATCTTGTGTTACTGCATCTGTCAGTTCGTGAGGGGAAAAATAAGGGGAAATTAAGCCATTCATACAAGATAGGTCAATACTTTCCATTAATCCCTCATTCTGTTATTTAATCCTTTGGGGAGCAGCATGAAAATTCTCACACAGTCCATATATTTGATGAATCATTTTCCCCCCTGTATTTGGAGACAGTCACATTTTGACTACAAGGCTGACTGCAGCAAAGGGATTAGCTATAGCATCTATAGCATCTCTTCTCAATACAGAGTCTGTAATGCAATGCTCAGAACAGTATTAATGAGGCTAAGGAAGAAACAGCCATCCTCTACATGAGGGCATGCTTCAGTGAAGCCATGCCAATATAGAACAGCAGCAGCCAGTAACATGCTACACATTTATAGGAAACCAAGATTCTATTTTAACATAAAGATAAATACTTAGGCCTCTGCCATTTCAGTTTTAAGCAGATCATCTCCAGTAGGTATTAGCAAGTCCATCTCTTGCACAATCAGAAACTGCAAATGTCACTTATAAAACATGCATGGTACAAAATAATGCTCTGCTAATGACCTAAGCCTAAGAAACTTTGTTTTCCAACTTTTCTGCCCCTGATTCTTCTGTCTTGTCTGAGACCCTGGCATACTGTTTTTCTCCATTTTGTGCAGAGCTGCCTCAGTGAGACCTTTTATAGATTTAGGCTTCTTTCTCCCATTTATTCCATTTATTTATTATAGGGAAATATTTCTTTATGCTGCCTTTTTGTACTGATGGGCAGTTGGGCTGTTGGGCCTCTCTACAGATAAGTAAAAAAAAAAAACAACATGGAAATGAGTGCTTTACTACTGTAACCTCACTCGCTAACAGAAAGAAGTGACCATGAAGTCACAGCTCTATTGATTCTGTTAAAAAAACATTTGTGTAATCAATAACTGCAGAACTTCAAGCTCCTTAAAGTGGGATGAGTAGTTTTCTGTATTTTGGTATTTTCTATAACTGCAAATCAGAAAAATACCAAAGTAGTTTAGCAGATTTTTGTATTTGGAGCTATTCACATGTACAAAGGGTTAACTGGGGCTTACTAAACTGCTGACTAGCTAATATTTCTGATAAGCTACATGGAATCTTTATTCCCAGACTGAATAAATGTTTACATACTGCTGGGTCAAAAGACTCGCATTAACAAATTTAGTATTCATTTTCTTCTAAAGCTTTTACATGTAATACCACAGTACCTTCACACCAGTCAACTGAACCTTTATGATATTCCCAGAAAGCTATGCAAGAGATGTGCATTGCTCCTAAGCATATGGTAGAAAAGGATGTACTTGGGAGAACAGTAGGGAGAGGGCACAAGGAGAAATAAAATATCCAGTGCTGGAAAGTCACTCTAATAGAAAATGCCCTGACCTTAACAAATAAGCCTATCAGTCAGATGGGGATGCACATGTTACAGAACCCTTAAAGTTAAAGCAGAACAACTCAAGCAAATTTAAAAATCCAGGAAACTGTTTCTGAAAAATAGCTGGTGGTAACCTATGGAGGTAGCCTCAAAACACACTGAATTTGCAACTGTTATGAATTATGTTGCATGTCTAGTCCCTCCCATGTAAGTGTTCCTCCCCTTCACCTACCAAATTGTTTCATTTTACTCTCAGAATTTGATTCAAGGCTACATCAACAGGTAACACATAACTAAGAGTGCAATCAATGTCAATATTGAGATATATAAACTCATTAATGATAAAGAGCAGCTAATGGTATGAATATGAGACTAGGAAGGAAATTAATACATTCAATAGGATTTAAGAGATGATTATAGAAAAACAGGGCTATAAGGAAGCTCCAGGGGACAGCTATTCCATCTATGGTAACATGAAGAAACCTGTCATGGTCACTGTTTGGTCTCCAATTGGTTTCCAAACAAAAGAAGCTGTTTTTTTCCACTCAAAATTTTGTAAGAATTTCTGAAGTAAACTCTTAATTCCATGTAGTGATAGCATGAGGATCTTCAAAATTCTCTCCAGAAAGACGCTGGAGATGGACTCTTCATTAGGGACAAGGGGTAACGGGTTCAAACTTAAACAGGGGAAGTTTAGATTAGATATAAGGAAGAAGTTCTTTATTGTAGGGTGGTGAGACACTGGAATGGGTTGCCCTGGGAGGTTGTGAATGCTCCATCCCTGGCAGTGTTCAAGGCCAGGTTGGATGAAGCCTTGGGTGGCATGGTTTGGTGTGAGGTGTCCCTGCCCATGGCAGGGGGGTTGGAACTAGATGATCTGAAGGTCCTTTCAAACCCTAACTATTCTATGATTCTATATAAGCAATAATCTAACCCTAAGAGACCTGGATTTGCTTTTGATACGTTTAAGAGAAAGAAATGCAAAATGCACCCAGAACTGCATGAAGCACCTTAACTAACTCTCCTTGGTTAAAAATGAAAGAAAAAAAAAAAAAAAGTATTTTTTTTTCCTTCTATTTGAAAGATGATGCATTTCCCTTTTTTACTTTCATTTATTTCACAGTTTTTTGGNAAAATGCACCCAGAACTGCATGAAGCACCTTAACTAACTCTCCTTGGTAAAAATGAAAGAAAAAAAAAAAAAAAGTATTTTTTTTTCCTTCTATTTGAAAGATGATGCATTTCCCTTTTTCACTTTCATTTATTTCACAGTTTTTTGGATGGGCATATGATATAGTCACCTCACTGTCACTTTCTTAACACAAGATACAGTCTGGCAGGTGCTTATCACAGGCATGCAACAGAGACATTCATTTTCAGAGCAGTCTTCTGAGACATTCAGACTGTCACCACGTACAGTACAATATCGTAATGTATTCACTGCATATCATAACATTCAGGGAGGCTAGAATTCAAGATAATAAGAGCAATTGCAGTAAATATTTTGCAGTAAACATTTCCAGAGCAGGAGATGGTTAGCACTGTTGTAAGAGAAAGAGGTAAATAAAAAGCCATGCTCATTCAATCAATAAATGAGGTCATGGAGGGGAGTTAAGCTGTGTCTCACCAATGGTTTGCCCAGTTTGATATCCTGTTTCTGTAAAGAGCCCACACTTAGGACTTGAAGAGAATGAAAAGCTACTGACAAAGCCCACCATTATGTGACAGAGGGTTCTTCTCTGACATGTATAAACAACATACAGATGCATATGGATCTCAGAATGAGTGAAGAACAAGGTTCAAAATGTTTCAGAAGTTACTTGTTCCAACTGAATGACACCGTTCTACTATCTGTTTTCTCTTGTTACCATTTTTCAAATACTTATGAGCTCATTACATGAGACATTGCAGCAAATGACTGTAGCTCCTATTGCAAAAAGCAGTGAGCATCAACGACAAGAAAGTCTTAAAAGCTAGTTCCTCTTCTCTGCTTTTCCCCATATTCCTCTTGGCACATGAGTTATCATACTCTAAACTGCAATATTTGTCTTGCCAACATATCAAACTAGAGTGCTAATCATTAATAACTCATTGTGAGATAATATTGACAGCTGCTTTCCTTCATTATCAGTGCCATCTGTGCCCAGAAATCCATCTTCACCTTTCTACTACTCCTAAGCTTGCACTCTAAATGTGTTTCAGGCTGCAACAAGCAGAATGGAAATAACAGCTTGAGCTTCTTAAGCAGTGTCACCAGCCAACTCAGGGAGCCCGGAAGAGAAGGAATAATATGACTGTAGAGTCCCACTGAGTTTTCACCGTAAGTCAGCTTCATGAATATCACACTGCCAGATGTCATTTCCTAGTAGTGATCACCTGGGCTGTTTCCAAAGACCAATGTCACACATGTAAGATGATCAACTGGTCTCATTCTATTTTCAGCAGCACTAAATCCTCAATAAGACTGATTCTCAGATAACACTATCTGGAGCATTTCTGAGTCTCCTTATTATAGGAATAAAACTACTGCTTTGATCAGAAGCTTCTTTCACTTGCCCAAGACTGAAGTGAATAAATCCTATAAAAAGGCAGCTCCCAATCTTCTGCTGTGACACTTGAATATTTTTCATTTTTGAGTTTCCAAGGCATTTGTACTTCAGAACAGAATTGATAATGAGAAAAACACTTGTCCTTGCTAAATAAACTGCGTTTGTGTGAACGAATGAAAAACTTCAGAGGTAAATATATCATAACCCACCAGATGAGTCAATTTTAAATAAAAAGCTACCTAGCTAAATTATTTTAAAACCTCTAATGAAAATGGACTGAGAGTGTTCACTCAAGACTCTTTAAAAGAGGATCAGCTTGATTGTGATGCAAACACTGAGATAAAATATATAGACAGATATTAGATTGCTCTATGCTAACATTTTTGGAAAAAGAAGGGAAAACCAAAGATTTTCAAAAGATCCATAGACGAGCTTTTAAGTGTAAATAGTTTATAAAATTACATGCATTTTTTATTTTTCAATAACATGATTTTGGGCAGAGGTGAAACAAGCCCGGAGGTGTATCATTTCCCTTGGAAAAAAACAGTCTTGTTTCTAAGTGATTTTGATCACTTGCAATTTTTAATTCAGGGGAAAGAAAATGATAAATTGTGCCTTCTTCATATGATTTCATTCTGAATGCAAATATTCAAATGCAAATTCAGTCCAAAGCAAAAAGGTCTGGAACAGATGGCAGAAAGTCTTCAGAATGTCAGCTGAAAAGAGGCTGTCAGTAACAGACAATAATACCTTCAGCAAATAATAAAGGAAGAACTCTACAATGAAGGAGGCATTTCGTAGCTTGTTGGGAGCACTTGTCAAGAAAAGATGGAATGAATGTTTCCTGGATTCCTTGCTGAAGAAGATGCACTTCCAGTGATCCAAGGAAGGGACTGGGAGCTCAGAAAGCTTGTCTGCTTTTTCCAACATCATTACTGATCTAATAAAATACACTATCACTGCAGAACTCAACTCTATTATGTATTTACAAATCATAGGTTCAGCAAGCTCACCATTACCATGCAAGAAACACACTTCACCATGAGGAGAGGGGCTTTGGAGGGTTGATTAGGGGCTGCCACTTCATGGCAAGGGTTTGGCAGGCCTATGTTTGCCAGGCTGAAATAGAGGAGGAAGGTCAGTAATTAGGCCAGTCCCGTAATTATCTCACATGGATGACTTGCCAGGGCAGATAATATGCTGGCAAATCCAACATGGAAAGTTTTTTAGATTGAATTAGTAGGCCAGGTCTCCTGGGGCCTGGGGGAGCTGCTCTGACAACAAAGGGGAAGAGCGGTTTTGGAAGGAGGCTTGCCAGGCTGGTCAAGGAAGCTTTAAACTAGATGTGTTGGGGGAGGCGGGCATCATTCCATCCCAGCACACCCAGTCAGTTGCAAGCACCTATAATAAATGCTCAGAGCAATGTAGAGATATTCCAGCCACTCCAGCCAATGAGCCGGCTTCATTTGGAGCTCAGCTCAGATGCCTCTATGCAAACACCCATAGCATGGGGAGAAAACAAGAGGAATTAGAGATGTGTTCACCTCTACCAGGGTATAATATAATAGGCATCACAGAAACATGGTGGGATGGCTCCTATGACTGGAGTGTTGGAATGGAAGGTTACAGGCTCTTTAGAAAAGACAGGCACAGCAGACAGGGAGGGGAAGTTGTTATTTATGTTAGGGACAGGCTGGAAATTATGGAACTCTCTCTGAGGACAGGTGAGCNTGATATAATACACAGAAACATGGTGGGATGGCTCCTGTGACTGGAGTGTTGGAATGGAAGGTTACAGGCTCTTTAGAAAAGACAGGCACAGCAGACAGGGAGGGGAAGTTGTTATTTATGTTAGGGACAGGCTGGAAATTATGGAACTCTCTCTGAGGACAGGTGAGCAGTCAACAGAGAGTTTGTGGGTCAGGGTTAAAGGGAGAGCAGCGATGGGAGACATCATTGTGGGGATCTATTACAGACCACCTGATCAAGAGAACTCTGTGGATGAAGCACTCTACAGACAGATAGGAACAGCCTCAAGCTCACAGGCCCTTGTTCTCATGGGGGACTTCAACCACCCTGATGTCTATCGGAGGGATGGCCCAGCACAAGCAATCTAGGAGGTTCCTCGATTGTGTGGAAGACAACTTCCTTCTGCAAGTAACACAGGAGCCGACAAAAAGAGGCACCCTGCTTGACCTCATGCTCACCAACAGGGAAGGGCTTGTTGGAAATGTGATGCTCCAGGGCAGTCTTGGATGCAGTGGTCATGAGATGGTCGAATTCGAGATCCTCAGGGCAGTGAGAAGAGTGTGCAGCAAACTCACTGCCCTGGACTTCAACAGAGCAGACTTTGGCCTCTTCAGGTACCTGCTTAGGAAGGTTCTGTGGGACATAGCCCTAGAGAGCAGGGGGGCCCAAGACTGCTGGATGATATTCAAGGATCACCTGCTACAAGCTCAGGAATGTTTCATCCCAGCTAGAAGGAAGTGCAGCAAAGGGCCAGGAGACCTTCTTGGATGGATAAGGAGCTCCTGATGAAATTTTGGAGGAAAAAAGAGGCTTATAAAAGGTGGAAGCAAGGGCAGGTGGCCTGGGAAGAATACAGGGATGTTGTCTGGGAAGCTAGGGACCACATAAAGAAAGCTAAGGCACAGTTGAAATTAAACTTGGCTAGGGATGTGAAAGATAACAGGAAGGGATTCTGTAGGTATGTAGCAAATAAAAGACTGACTAGGGACAACATGGGCCCCCTCCAGAAGCTATCGGGTGAACTGGCTATGCAGGATTTGGAGAAGGCTGAGGTTCTGAATGACTTCTTTGCCTCGGTCTTCAACGGGAAAGGCTCTGACTGCACCACCCAAGTCTTGGAAGGCAGATGTAGGGACTGTGAGAATGAAGACCTTGGGCCCACTGTAGGAGAGGATCTGGTTTGAGACCATCTTAAGAACCTGAACATACAAAAGTCCATGGGACCTGATGAAATCCATCCACAGGTCCTAAAGCAGCTGGCGAATGAAGTTGCTATGCCACTGTCCATTGTATTTAAAAAATCATGGCAGTCAGGTGAAGCTCCTGACGACTGAAAAAGGGAAATATAACCCCCATTTTCAAGAAGGGAAAAATGGATGACCCAGGTAATTACAGACCAGTCAGTCTCACTTCTGTGTCTGGCAAAATCTTGGAGCAGGTTCTCCTGGAAGGCATGCTAAGGCACATGAAAAACAACAAGGTGCTTGGGGACAGCCAGCATGGCTGCACTAGGGGGAAATCCTGCCTAACCAATTTGATGACCTTCTACAATGGGGCTACGGAACTGATGGACAGGGGTAGAGCAGTTGATGTCATCTACCTGGACTTGTGCAAAGCGTTCGACACTGTCCCACACGACATCCTTGTCTCTAAATTGGAGAGACATCAATTTGATAGGTGGGGCACTCGGTGGATAAAGAACTGGCTGGATGGCCGCACGCAAAGAGTTGTGGTCAATGGTTCAGTGTCCAGCTGGAGGCCAGTGATGAGTGGCGTCCCTCAGGGATCGGTGTTGGGACTGGTCTTGTTCAACATCTTTGTCGCTGACATGGACAGTGGGATTGAGTGTGCCCTCAGCAAGTTTGC